>JAOTOK010088957.1:0-15348 GCA_025770025.1 Virgularia gustaviana | reverse complement strand
CATGTGATCTCCCTGCCATTGTCATGTGATAGAATCTCAATCAAACTTCAACTTACAGGTAAGTCTCGTTTAATTTTCCAATTCTATCACATGACTGGCAGGGATCACATGAGACTTTAAAGTTTAATGTGACCATGTATGCTTGACCCAACATGCTGGGATCAAGGATAATAGAAAGCAAGAAACACAGAGAAGTTCTTCGTAGCAACAGAACTGTAATTTAATGTCAAAGTACTATAAACAGTACTGTAACGTAACCGTACATAACACAACATAACATTTGGTCACTCACAGTTAATATGACGAGTCCATATCATAATCAACAGTATCTTAAAACCTTCGCAGTAACAATGTAGTACAACAACGTAATGTTAAATGAGGTATCTCTGGTTCTTAGTGGTATGCCATTCCATAAACATATGGTAAAAGCTATGGTAAAAGGCTAGTTCATACTCAGCTGAGGAGTGCAACTGTTAAGTCATTGTCATCCATCACAGGTTTGGCATAAAACTTTCTGAAAGTACTCTCTGAGGACCAGCCAGCTGCTTTCATGATAGATGATACTGGAACTGCCTTGCTGTTGGCCTTAGAGCAAGAAGCTGCTCGCGTGCTGTGTGCTGTGAATAGTGTAGTATTGATATCAGCATTATGGAGCACCATTTTAAGCCATCTGGATATAGTATCTCTAGATATCGGTTTGAAAGGTTTAGTGTAGCTTAAAAAATAGTTGAGTATGTCCTTCCCGTATTTCCTCTGTGCGTTGTAAGTATGCTCTTAGAGCATTAATTGGACAAAGATCTGGATCTGGAGTGTAACTCGAGATTTGTATGGCAGGGTTGCTGTGCCCTGGTCGGCTTGTTTTAGTATGCTGCAGCAGCATGAAAGTACAACCAGCATCAGTGAGTGTCATAGCTGACACATCCAGCATGTGGATTGACTGCCCTCGCTGGGCTGTCACCAAAGAGAGCAGCATCACAAGCTTTAGTGTAAGCATCTTGAGTGTAATTTCCTTATTTGGGGACAGTGTTTTGAGGTATGCTAGGACTTTGCTAACATCCCAAACAGTGTTGTACTTTGGTACTGGTTTACGAAGCAAGAACACACCCCTGAGATATCTGGAGATCACTGGATGTGTGCCAAATGAATTTGTTCCATCCACATTAATTATTGTAGACAGAGCTGACCTGGCAGTGTTAATGGTTGAGTAGCTAAGCCCAGCTTCAAAGAGGGTCTGCAGGAATTCTAATGCTTTGTTTAATGCTGGTTGATATGGATCAACTTGTCTTTCACGACAAAAGTCCATCCACTGGCAGATGTAGGTGTTGTATTGCTTCTTTGTGGTAGTCCGCCAGGATGACATGAGGACTGTGGTAACTTGCTCTGATAGCTGGTGGTGTGACAGGGATTCCCGGAAACAGGACATACCATTAACTTAAGCTTGGGAATTGGGTGCGTCTTGTAATGTGGGTGGCTGAGGATCGGGTCTGGGTGTTTGTTCAGTACCCATGGGGTTGGTCGTGCAATAGTTTGAGGAGTGGGGTGAACCAGGTCTGTGTTGGCCAGAGTGGGACCAGAAGTATCCCTGTAGCTTGGTCGCGCACAATCTTTTGGATACAACGCTGGATTATGCTGAAAGGTGGGAATGCATAAAATGTTATGTTTCCCCAATCGAATGAAAATGCATCTACATATGTGCAATAGGGGTCAGGTTCCCATGAGGCATAAGTTTCAAGTTGGTGATTTAGTCGACTGGCAAACAAGTCAACTTGAAGGTTGGGATAGATTGCTTGAATTTGCTTAAAGGTTTGTTTATTAAGCATCCACTCATGCTCATCCTGAAATTTTCTAGAGCGCTTATCAGCTATGGTGTTGCACACGCCAGGTATATGTGTGGCCGTCACCCAAATACTGCGTGCAATACACCAATCCCATAGTTCGAGTGCAAGCTGGTTCAAGTCATTCGACCTTGAGCCACCCATGTTATTTATGTAGGCAATAGCAGTGGTATTATCAAGTTCTAATTTCACATGAAGGTTGGTCATATGACAGCAATAGGCTTTGAGGCCAAAAAATGCAGCTTTCAGCTCTAAGATATTGATGTGTTGTCCTTGTTCACTATGTGACCATCTCCCCCCTGTGCTATGGTCAGCCTGGGCAGCCCCCCAGCCAAGATTGGAGGCATCTGATTGGATAGTCACTGAGGGTTTATCCCTTTCTATGCATTTCTTGGCTGTAGAAATGTTATTGAACCACCACTGTAGTTCAGCAAGGGACCCTGTGGACAACTGAACATGTCCGGTGTATAGTCCTTTGGAGGCTGATAGGGCATGGACTTTGTCCTGCTCCAAGTGTCTATAATGTAGTGGTCCCAGCTCGACGCCCGGGAAGTTTGCTACTAAAATGCCAATTACCTCAGCTAGCTCCTGTATAGTTGGGTAATTATTGGTTAACAGTGCTGAGCAGTACTGTTTTGTTTTGGTAATCTTATCAGGAGTTGGTGACACTGTCATAGTGATCGAATTCAGGATAAATCCAAGAAACACAATCTCCTGTGTGGGTGTCAGAACAGATTTCTGCAGATGTGGGGTAAATCCCACATGCTGGACAAGATTTAATGTTGCTTGAACATTGCATGCACATTCTGTAACAGTGCCACCTACCAAGAAAGAGTCATCTATATACCCCAAATTTGTATGCCCTTGTTCACGAAGTGAGGCATAGACAGGCTTTAAAAGCTTAGTAAACAATCTTGGGGCACTAGAGAGGCCATTAGGCAAGCATGTGTATTGATATAATTTACCCTCAAATTTAAATTTTAAATATTTTTGAAATCGAGGGTGTATAGGGACACTGTAATAAGCGTCCCTCAGGTCAATGCTCGCCATAAAGCAGCCAGGCTGCATAAGTCTGATCGCTGCTTGGAGGTTGTCCATTTTGAAGTGATGATAGACAACAAAGTCGTTTAGCTGTTTCAGGTTCAGTATCATGCGATAGCTATTGTCCTTCTTTTTACGAAGGAAAATATTCGACAAGAATTCATCGCTCTCATGGAGAGAGCGAACAATAACGCCTTTCTCTAAGAGTTTGGCGATTTCGCCTCGGATCAAAGCTGTTTCCTTCCCATTAAAAGTATGGCAAGGTATGTGGTGTTGAAAAGGCGGGGTACTAAACTCCAGCTTAACACCAGTCACAATATCAATAATGGTACGATCTTTTGTAAGTTGAGTCCAGTAGTGCAAGTGGGTTTTTTTTATGTTGCCAGCTTTGAATGATTCAATGGTATTACTTACCGGCTGGGGCGTTTGGTCTTGTGTCGTGCTCATTAGTTTTGCTTCGGGTTGGGTTTTTTCTGCGGTCTTTCTGCTTGCTTCGGCCCCACCGAAAATCCCGGTCGCTTCTTGCTTTACCGGGTTGGCTGTATCGGCGTTTGCTGTTGTAGGTCGGTCTGTTGCTTGAGAAGGAGGACTGTGTGCTTTTCACTTTTTTCGCGACTTTATTTGCCTCCTGCATGTCTTTTGTGAGCTTCGACAGGTCGCCGAAAAGCTCATCAGAGCCGGCGGCTGCTGTATTCGCAGTGCACAAGGCGGCATAATCGTCATGAAGCTCTTTTTTCATATGGAAACGCCTCAGAGCGTTTAAATCGTGATGACACTGAAGTGCCAGTGCAATTGCATCGGTGGTTGCAGTTAGGATGCTGTTATCCAATTTGTGAAGGAGAGCATTATCTGCCACCTTCAACATGGCCGCCACTGAAGCTAATAACGCTGCTTGCGTTTTTTGTTGGCGGGAATCATAGCTGCGAACCGTAGCACTGAGTTGTTGCCATATCAGTGAATTTACGCGTGGGGACTTCGGGCCCTTGACGTTTTCAGGTCTTGGGTAGAGTTCAAGCTTCCCTTGCAGTTTGCTATCAGGGAGTTTTTCTGTCAACAAAGATTCGACAATGGCGGCAAGCTCGGCGTTAATAGCAGCGCCAGTTGGCTCAGTAGCCTGACGATCAAGGGCAATATTAACAAGCAAGTTATCCCCTTGCTTCGCTTGCTTAGGAGCGGTGTTTACACTGGTGAGCAAGGACTTGATTCGAGTATCAAGCGAAGGCCCAGCACTGACTTTTGACGCGTTGTCGTCTCCGTCGGACGAGCGAAGCAACTGTTCTTCTTCGGACGCGTCCATTTCGCTGTGGTCAGAGCCATCAGAACTGTACTGACCGCGTGAACGCTTTCGTGCAGGCCGTAACTGCGCTAGGTCGTTCTTAATACTGCCCATCTCAGCGCTGAGTTGCTGGATTGCATCCAGCATCGGATTTCCGACTGTGTCGGCTGTGTCTGTGGCCTGAGGCCTTGTGCTTGGGCCGCCAACGAGTTGGCGTAGTGCCGGCTCTACGAGCTGGCGGTTTGTTTCCACATCAACAGTGTGAGTGTCAGTAGCGTGGCTGGTAGACGCCATGTGTCCTTTGTTTGCTCTGCAAAGTGGCGAACAGCGTTCTGTCAGCAGAGTTGCCAATTGCAATGTGACGAACTACGTTCTGTCAATGCAAATAGTCCGGTTGGACTAAAAATATTATAGTAAGAGCGGGAACTTCACAAAACGTGTCTTCCTCGGTTGGACGCAAACCGTGCAGTGATTTGGCGCAGGCGCAGTGCTATCTCATGTGATCCCTGCCAGTCATGTGATAGAATTTTAGATTAAAGTAAATCAAAATTATACTAGAGTAAATAGAGTAAAATTAATTGAATTGGAACAATCTTACCATATTGCACTCATCAGGGCCATCGCAAAGGCCTTTGCGGCAAGGGATGCGAGGACAAAATTTTCCGACAACATGAGTGTAGTCATTTGTACTTTTTTATATTTTTATATATTATTTTCATAATAGAACATAAGTTAAAAAGGTACTTATAAATTTACATTTGGCAATACATACATTTTCCAGCTAACCAAGAAAGCCAAATTTTTCGCAAAAAATGCGCCACCCCCCACGACGGCCTAGGCACTCTTAAACATGATGAGGCGTGGGCTTGGTTTAAGGCCGAGAAACGAGTTTTAGCTGCAAGCTAGGAAACTATAACTATTGGAAGTATACCGATAATAAAATTGCATATAAGCAAAATAATGTAGTTTAAATTTCAGTTATTTAATGTCCACATTGTTCTCGGGAGAATACCATTTCTATACGAAGCACGTTTGTGAAAAGTGGGTGAGTATAAGTCCCACAACTCTGACAACATTATATGGTTATGCTTCTGAGAAGGGACTACAAATGATGACGTGGATGGCTAAATCCACTTGTTTACTTAGTAAATACTTCCTGGTCGCCAGTAAATTGTTCTTAATATTTAATCTATCCTCCATATTTCGGCCAAAACCAAACAGCAAACGTTCCTGTCCCACCGTGAAAAACTCGCGTGTTCCGTATCTAAAATATTATTAGTGATAATGCTATTTTTTGCAGATAGTATCTACTGAATTTAAGAAGGCAAATACGAATTGGGAGTGTACGTTTAATGATTTGAAAGCATTCACACAATATACTATCGAGATTTATGCTTATATTTTACTTGGGGAACAAAAAGGACCTGTTGCTCAAAAAGCGTTCAGGACTGAAGAAGCAGGTAAGTGCTTCAAAATGTTCGTCGCATGTTTTGATTCCACGCTGATTTACACAGTGATTTCATGATACGCATAGACAAGATAATTATACGAGCAACTGATTTGTGCACAAGAAAACGAGTACATTTATGACAAAATATTGGCAGTATTAATCTAGCCGGCGTGCAGTCTTTACAAACACTCGCGAAGGAAATACAGGAAGAACAGGGAAACAATACAGTCTATACAGAGAACGAGTTAATTCGCGAGTGTTTGTATAGACTGCACGCAGGCTACCACTAATCATGCAAACTAAGAGTGTTTTCCCCCCAAAATGTGGAAAAGGCTCAACCGATGCGGTTATGCTTAGCCCAGTCCGTTATGCCACAGTTGTTAAAATAGATGGTTTGGAAACTCGCTCAAAATTCAATAAAACTCATTATCGATGTTATTGTCCAGCTTTATGCATGTTTCAGGTCCTTCCTCGTCACGTGTGTATTGTATTTTTACCCAAACAACCAAGCGAAAACATTTGACCTGATCATTCACCCGTAAGACTAAACAAAGCTAATTTTAAGCGCTGTTATTGGTCAATCGTCTCAAAATACAATAGGCACGTGACGAGGAAGGGACCATTGGTTTGCATAAACGTACCTCAACATAAATAATGAGTCTGTTGTACTTTAATCAAGCTTCCAAACCATGTACTTCAACAACTGTGCTGAGACGACCACTGCACCAACATGCAAACAACAATGAGGATGGTGACGATAACATGATTATAAATTCAAGATAAATATTTACGTTTATCTGCTTCGTTTTGACAGTCACACCACGGAATCCTCGGAAAACTCCCTGTGCCACCATGGAAACTGGAGCTCAAGCCGAGAAAAACAAGAAAAGCTCAGGTAAATTGAGTGACATCTGCGTGTACCATTTACAAAATTGAGAAAATACGAATCTGCATGGGAGAACGTTGCACGCTTCCTCAGAAATCCCTTCATGTATCAACAGCAAGGACGACGACGACAATTAATTACGCTAATTGGTCTGGCTAACCAAAACAAGGTGACCATACTTTTGACGAAGAGCGATTGAAAGTGCGATTTCTTAAATATTGTAAAGCTTTGGCACAATGGGTATATTTTATACGAGTGCTAGGTGAATAATAAACCAGTTCATTGTCAATATAATTAAGTTGCGCTTATCATTTATATAGGCACCACATACACCATAGACGTTGCAAAACGATCCGCCGAAAACCGCAGAGTCTACGACAAAAGGCACTCCTGTTATTATTGTGGCAGGTTGTCAGCCAAAATCGGTCGGCATTACATGACATGCCACAAAAAAGAACAGGAAGTCGTGTTGGCGTTGTCGTTCAACAAAAATTCAAAAGAACGGAGACAGCAATTGGACAAACTTAGAAGGCTTGGCGACTTCCACCACAACGAGAACGCAACGCTAACCGGGGAGGGAGAAACTATTGTGGTGCGCAGACCAGGGGAAAAAGATAAAAGTTCGGGGAAAATGTACGTACCATGCGAGTTCTGTCTCGGGTACTACAACAAAAGCGATTTGTGGAAGCATCAAAATTCCTGCGCAGAGAAACCCGAATGGAAAAAAAAGAGCCCTAACTGTATTGTCAACTCCAAGATGATGATGATAACACCATTGGTACAAGGCGACAATACAGCTCTGGTGAAAATTATTGCTTCCATGAAAGCGGATGTCATCACGGAGATTGTAAAATCAGACGATATGATCAAGGAGTTTGGAGCAATACTCCTTGAAAAATATGGTGCAAAGCAACAGCACTTAATCTCGCAGAAAATGAGGGAGCTTGGCCGTCTGATGGAGGGAATCAAAGCTGATGAAAGTGATGATGCTCAATTGGTAGACCTGATCAGTCCCGAGAAGTTCGACACTGTGGTTGATGCCGTGAAGCGCCTGTGCAAGTTCTACACGGAAGATGGAGTGCAGCACGTGAACATTCCATCTCTCGCGTTGAAGCTTGGCCATTCATTAAAAAAATGCGCCACCATTGTCCGTTGCAAAGCTCTTCGCGAGAGAAAAGAAGCAACTGTAAAGGATGCTGAAAGCTTTGAAAAGCTCCTGGAGAGTGAGTGGAGTTACAGGATATCCAGTCACTCACTTAACACTCTCGGTAAACGAAAGTACAACAAGGTGGAGATGTTGCCATTAGCCGACGACGTCACAAAGTTGCGCCAGTACCTTGCCAGGGAGATCCAAAAGAACATGGCATCCCTGCGTGTGTGCCCCGATGTGGAAACTTGGAGTACACTAGCTCAGTTGACACTCACCAGGGTTGTCATGTTTAACAAGAGACGAGGAGGAGAGGCATCAATGCTAACGGTCAAGGCATTCGAAAGTAGACCTGACTGGCAGAAAACAAATTGCGCAGAGATTATGGACTGCCTGGACGATTTTGAGAAAGAGCTGTGCAAACGGTAATATATTTCTTCCCGTAATATAGCTACTTAGTTTAACGAATTTGAGCTATTCTGCATTGGTGTACCTAAACATTGGAAACATTTGGCAAATAAGGTACGAATATTTTCTGAAATTTTTGGAAAATGAAATGCGTAAAAAGCTAAGGCAAAGCCGAGATGAAGGATACATTTCATCTTTCACCAAGTGAAAAAATTATTTCTACTGCAAATATTCATAACATTCATTACTTGTTCCATATAACACCACACCAATACCGACATTGCTTGCGACGCGATTTTGCCTACGGGGTCGAGCAGCGGAACTTCCGTGCGGGCACATAAAATGGACCCCTGCATCCAGTAAGGTTATTCCATGTGGTTATGCATCTCATCCAACGGGACACAGAGACCTGATGGACAATGTCCCGCAGTCCAGTTAGATGAATAACCCTTGGAGGACAATGTTAACATGCGTCCCACGCTAAGTTTCGGAGTCCAGAATAGAATTTTGGAATATTTATTTTGACTACTTGCCTTCCACATGGTGCCTTATTAGTGCTGAATATTTCTTTATTCTTATTTTCTATAGCCTAGACATGGTCGAAATACAAGGAAAAAGGAACAGGAAAGTGGCCATGATTTTAACAGAGGAAACCAAGGCTAGCATAGAACTGTTAAATAAAACGAGATCAGACGTTGGCATTCCAGCAGAAAACATCTACGTGTTCGCAAGAGCACACAGACAGTCAACGAGAAGCATCAGAGGACCCGACTGCGTACGAAAGTTCGCTGGTGCATGTCAGCCACCACTATCGGACCCAAGTTCCTTTACTAGCACACGTCTACGAAAGTACATTGGGACGATATCCCAAGTATTTTCACTGAATGAAACTGAAGTAGACTGGCTAGCGAGACATCTTGGGCACGATATCAGGATTCATCGAGATTTCTACCGACTGCACGAATCAACGATAGAGATTGCCAAAGTTAGCAAGCTGCTGTTGGCGGTGGATAACGGGAAAGCATCTCAGTTGGCGGGAAAAAGCCTCGGTGAGATGAATCTTGATGGTAAGTCAAAAAATATTCACTGACGATATATTGAACTATATACCCATGCACCATTGCGCGAATCTATTTGTCTAAACTAACATTAATTTCTAAACCCAATCCTATCCCAAACCCCAAACGAACCCTGTCCCTAATTTTAACCCTAGCTGTAAACAAAAAGCCGTTTTCAACCGATCTTCTTAAGTGCTTTTCCCTATACATCCATACTAAAGACGGAGAAAGCACATGCGTGCAATGCTACAGCCGCTAAGTACCGGGAAAATTCTGAAATTCTGTCGTGAATTAATAATGATTTTGAGGAGTTTAAAAAAGCCCCAAATCAATCGTTTTGTCAATCAGGAAACCACAAAAACAATTGTTAAACAATTGAAAATATTGTTTTCGGTTCGACCGACATGTGGACCGGCATAATATCACTCAGTTTGAAATCATAAATTTAGAAGATTTTATATATTTTTGGCACATTTTCGTTAGTTTTTCAGAAATTCTATGTTAATATCTCGGCAAATTTCACCTACGTTGGATGACCGGTTTAACATACCCTATTTAAGACAACATCTTAACGGAATGTTTACATGAATGTTCACTTGCCCAGACCACACCAAAATGGGTACCGAATGTTCACTTGCCCAGACCACACCAAAATGCGACTATTACTTAGTCATTTACCCAAAGCTGGCTCCAAATTAACCGTCGGAGGGTGACACTCCAGCTCGTAGTTCAATCAGCTTATCATAACTTCCCTGAATTGATCTCAACCGCATCTTGTTATCGTTATGTAGGCCTAACCTTAACTATTTACATTTTCTAATTTAACAGAGATACCTGAGCCAGAAGAATCTGACACAGATAATACAGGTGCGTACCTGCTACATGTTATGGACTTGATCCACAACGAAATGTTGGACACACAAGCACACAGATAAGTTCAGCCCCCCACCTCAGCTCTACTGAGATTCTGGATTTCAATTTTGAAAGACTGACGTGAAATCAATAGTGCTCAGTGGGTACATGTCTCTGCTGTTATTGATATTTCAAGATTTATGATATAGCACTCCGGCAGTAGACAACATTTGCATTACGTATTTGCTCCGTTTTGTTAAATTGGGTCACATGTACATATTTGTATACCCCCAAAAGGTCAAGTACTCACTCTTTAGATTTTTATCAAAAATCAATAATACAAATAAGTTAGATCCTGTTGGTTAGTTATAATAAGAATTACAATTAGCGGTACCTTGAATAAGTACAAAAAAGTACCATGACATGTAATTGCAAGAAGACTCAGCGCTCAGCAGTATTGTGTTTTCTGTGAAAAATACAATGGTGCAATTTTATTCTCATTTTGTATTTTACAGGCATACCTGACCGAGATGGATCCGATTGTGATGAGGATACAGGTGGGTATTACAGTACTGGACATGTTATTGCTGCTTGCTGGAACGCGTACTGAAAAGCATTCCAATTTCAATTGCGTATACATGCACAGTTCGGTACGCGTTTCGGTACCCATTCTGGTGTGGTCTGGGCCAGTGAACATTCATGTAAACATTCCGTTAAGATGTTGTCTTAAATAGGGTATGTTAAACCGGTCATCCAACGTAGGTGAAATTTGCCGAGATATTAACATAATACCTATAGTGATTAATCACGATACGCAGTATAGCTATATCGCCGTATGGTGTCAGTGGCGTACCAAACAATTTTTGCGCACCTGGCACGATCCGCCATGTTTTCTATTTGCCAAATGGGATTGGTTATCACTAGATCATACAGACAAGATACGCACATATAATATTAAAGACTGTTATTTACATTAGTCAAAGGTTGCAAGTTAGCGTGATACTTCGCGATACTGGTTAATGATTACGAACTCAATAGAACACAATATCTTTATGGAGGGTTGTGGACATTCGTTATCACGTGCCCATTGTATATTTACGCAAATAACCAATAATAGGAATGATCAACCTTGGTCGCTCAACCGTGAAATGTTTCTCTTTAAGGTTCACCGAGCACACGTACTACCGAACTCGAGTCGAACTTGTCACCAGGTAAGACATGTTACGTATAGTGCAGTATACCTATACGTGGTGACGCAATTACAGAAACAACCAAACATAGTCGACACTTTTGTCTAGAATGTCAAGTACACACTGTACATGTTATGTCATATATTTTCCACTAGGCGAAAATTTTCGACCGAAAATTGTTTCTTTTGTCAAAATTCAATAGATCATAAATTAGTGCCAGTTGAATGACTCTGGGACAAAAGAAATTTTCTTTTCGATTGAAAATTTTCGCCTAGTGGAAATCCGCCTTAAGTAAACAAAAGAGTATAAATAGGGTTGTACCTACCCTAGCCCTCTCGTCTGAGCAAACGAAAATAGCATGCACGCGAGATATTGTTCTTTTCTCAATGCATATTATATTTCATAAAATTGTGCAGTAGACATTGCAGTGATTTAGGAATTGCACGCGCTCGGTTTTCCTCCAAAATGTACTGTTGCTGGTCAAATCGGGTAGTGTAACAACGGCTGACGGCTCTATTTCATAGCAGATTTATTAGCTTTTCGAACATTTTGGATTTGTAACCCCAGTTACACGTCACTTTTGTTATGTAAATTAGGCATCGCAAAAACAAAGTTATCAATTTTTATTAGGTTGCTCTGGCGTACAGGCTACAAAGAACGCCAAACAAGACTTGTCACCAGGTAAATAGTACAATTAATATACACGAAAATGATAACTCATAATGATGAAAATTGCCATGCACAACAATAATCAAGCATAGGACTATCAGATATCATATATGATGATGATAAAAATGAGCAACTTACTATAGTTCGGGGATTCTCTGGATTTTAGGTAGACAAAAACCTAGACCCTGGGACAAAGAAGAAACAAAACAAGTTCTTAAACACCTGGGTAACAGGATAAGGGAAGGCAAGGTCCCAAACATGAAGGACTGCATGATGTGCAAGCGAAAGTCAAATGGGGTACTTGACAACCGTGATTGGAGGTCTGTTAAATACTATGTCAAAAACCAAATAACAAAAAGGAACAGAAGAAAAAGCTCGTGAATTTACCAGCATCGCTGATCTATTTATATACAGGGTGTATCAAAAAATGTTAGACAATTTTGGAAGTGCTGTCAATTTCGCAAAATAGCCATGACAATTTTTGGCATGTAGATTCGTTGTGATCTTATTTGAAATAAGGGAAATTTTCTCAACTCACATTTTCTAAGTCAGTGGGGTATAGCTTATGAAACGAACTTCAAACATCTTGCACACAAAATTTACAAGCTGTAATTGTCACTTGAGTTTATCCATGGAAACTTTGTTTTGTTCTTATTGACTGTTTCAAGTTTCAAAAAATTTGCTTCATTGTAAGTCCTTCAATTCTTCACACAAACTTATTTGCACGACACATTAACACACTGACCTAATTTACATATATGTAAATTACTAATTACTAATTTACATACATGTAAATTAGGTAAACACATTAATTAAGTGTGCGTGAGGCTAAATTTACGAAATACTCCATGTTTGTGTGAAGCATGGAAGGACTTACAATGAAGCAAATCTTTTGAAATTCGAAACAATCATTAGGAACAAAACAGTGTTTACTTTGATGGACTCAAATCACAATTACACCTGGTAAATTTTGTGCGTAAGCTGTTTAAAATTAGTTTAGACTGACTTAGAAAATATGAGTTTGTAAGGGAATTCCCCTTATTTCAAATCCTTATCCAAAAAATTGCAATGCTCAGGGCTGTTTTGCAAAATTGACAGCACTTACAAAATTGATACACCCTGTAGAGACTGAGTGGTACATGTATATGGCATATGAGCAACATTGAAATTTGACCCAGGTTTCATATAATTTGCCAAGATTTCGCCAGAAAACGAAAAAAAGGAAATAGGACAATTTGTGTAAATTGTTCTTGGTTATAGATCAAAGTCGGATACCTTTTTTGCATGTCGCCTGTTGCCTATTAGTGACCTTGGTGCCTACAAAGGCGATTTTGTTATTGTCTCACCATTGATCGCTCATAATGGTTTTGTAGGTTATTTTACAGTTTTCCATTTACTTGTTTTGTTGTGGAGTTATTTCAGTTTGTTTATAACATGCATGCACATTACCCTGCAAGTGTGTAGAGCCTTTAAAGATATCCACGCATATTGGGTTGTAACAGGAAGTAAATGAAAAACTGTAAAATAACTTAGAATACTGTAATTAGTCTTCAAGCAACATACTAGGATCATAGGATGTTGGAAACAAATAATTTGTAACTAAAATATATATATCTGAATGTCAAGACTAAATTTTGCTAGCATGTTCAATAATTTTATTTTTATATGTTTGAAGTGTGGTAATGTTATTAGCCCGGATATTGCTACCTTTACCATGCATCATACCCACAAATTTGAACCAAGCTAATACAGTATGTTGCATGGTGCTTTTTCATTAGATTAATACGAACTGGCCATTAGCAATCAAACGTTTCATTTAAAACAAGGTTCACACTTGAACTTCAATTATCCCATGGAATGATTTGATGAAATGTCAGTTATCCAGACCGATGATAGCATACCAAATTTCAGATATTTGAATTGTGAATGTTTAGACATGGGCTACATACATCTCGACAGTAACCATCAGCATGTTGATATTAGATCGATCCGCGTGAATTGGTATGATAATTTAAACATGTGATGAAAGAGACACTTGTAGGAACCTGAAACCACAATACTGGTATAATATTTTATTAATTTTAAGTTCCAGCCTAATACATTTTGGGTAGACCCAGTGCCTTCTGAGATAAATGCTGAAAATTATGTTTCAATGCACCAATTGAAATAGTTTAAAATTGTAATTCATTTCCCCAGGATCTACCCTTAATGCATTTGGAACTTGACAATACCAAAATTGTGTATTGCACATGTATGCATACATGTAGTTCATTGTTAACCTTGTTTACTGTTTAGTTGTTAATTAGTATTTATTACTATTAGTATTAGACTAGTATTTTTACTACGGCATTAAAATGTTAACTAAATAATGTAGAATATAATATTTAACAATTATTTTTTAATTGTGGAGGTAAATACATACCTATATTTATCACGTTAAATTAAAGTGTGAATGTTTTTCTCCCACTGCTCACTAAATGAGAATTGCTTGCTTAGCACAATACCACATTACTTTCAGTTACAGTACATAACAGTACCGTACAGTGACTGTGCCTCACGCTGTGCCTGTGCTCAACTGATGTTAGGGGATATTTTGACGTGGTTGGGTCATTAAGGAATAATTAGGGTTAATATACAATCTTCGTTCACTGGCCTAAACGCACGCACGCGATTGGTCGAAGTGTACCACGTGATTTTCGGTTTAATTGGAAAATGAAAATGGCGGCACATCAGAAAAGACTGGCTGAACGAATAATTGGCGCTATTTTAATTTATCACGAGCTGAAGCAGAAAGACGGGAATTAAACAACACAATCGTTTAGGTGGAATGGGAATCAAGAGATATTCATGATTGGAGACGGTAGGAAAACGGTTCTTATCCCTAACTGTTACGACAAATAAGTTTTGAACGCCAAGTCATGTCTTGTTCTTGTCACATGTGTCACGGTAAATTTTACAAAAACAACAACGACAACAAAGGATTTATATGCTCGGATTATAACCAGGCCAGACGCTTACACCATGCCGGCTAAATCCTGCTACAAAAGGAAGAGTACCAAAACAATCATTAAACACAAAATCGGCCGTTGAACTGAAACTTTGATAGTATACGTTTGAAACGGCACTTTTCCATTTTAAAAACAACATTTGTGATTTACATTCAAAGCACTGTCAAAATTTACTCGCACTTAGCAGGCTTCCTCGGCGCCGTCAAGTCCACGGCAGTTGCCGGTTGTCAGTTTTTAATGTCTTCTTTGTTAAATGTTTATTTTCTGGTCTCAAAAATAATAATAAACTGTAACTGTAACTATTTTGCTTCGATCTTTTAGGTTTCAGAAATTGTTTAATATACAAATGCTTGTGCTTCTCAGCAGTCAGTGAATATTAAAAGTCAGTGAGTATATTAAAAGTGTTAGAGACTGTTTAGTTCGGGTTTTGTTCAGAAATATACGCACTTATTGACCGTATAATGAACTCGAAATTTCTATATTGCACTCCGCTGCGCGTCGTGCAATATTTTGAAATTTCTCGTTCAT
>JAOTOK010088846.1:0-15349 GCA_025770025.1 Virgularia gustaviana | reverse complement strand
TAATAATAATAATAATAATAATAATAATAATAATAATAATAATAATAATAATAATAATAATAATGATAATAATAATATTTCTTTATTTCAATTGGGTAACTGAATTGTACTGAAAATGTGGGTAATATATACTTTGTATACTTTTCATTGCGTGCAGTAATCGGCTTACCACAATTGTCCAAAGTATGGTACATAATTTCCGCACGCAATACAAAAGTTTACAAACAACTCTTCGACAAGGCCATATCTTCCGACCCAATCTAAAACTTTACCCAATCGACTTAACTTTAATATATAACTTTAATATATTACTATTTTGAATAATCTCTTTCTTGCTGTTTTATTTTACTACTGGCTTCTCCTTGCTCATATCAAAATGCAGCCTATAGAAAGAGTTTCTTATTGTCGCTTGATTTTCTTTAATATTCTAATCATGTAACAATCGTGCACCACAATGTTTCTCTCTAGTCCCTATAAGGCTAAGAAATCGTTTAACTGCAGTAGTTCAGATCCCAAAATCCATTGCGGAGTCTGCGATGGATTCCTACCTGTTATAACATAGATATTATCGTATTGTCATTTTCATTTTTTTATTCCTTTGTTTGATCCAGTCTGCTATACAGATAATGTTTTAAAAAAAGGAATTTACTCAGACACTTATTGTATTTTTTCTTGTGTCCTAGTCGCATTTTGATTTGTTCAGTCATAAACGACTGAGAAGTGAGCTTTCAAATCACGACCTGCTTCAGATCTCATTGTGTTTAGACTCTAACGTTATACCTTGAGTGCATTATAAGCCAGTCGTAGCATCCGGCAACACAAGCAAAACAATTCATAGTGCAGTGATATCTGTTAAGGATTAGTCTACAGATGCGTGAGACATTTTGGATTTGACTTTTAGAAGTGATGAGGGAATTCTTCACGAAGGATTAACCTCAGTATAGAATCTGATAGTCTTAAAGTCTACTACGAATTGTTTAATTGTTCCTTTTTGTTTATTTTATGAGAAACCCCAGGATTAAACACTAATCACAAATAAACTAATAGTTGTTTGACGAAATACCAAATATTTATCGCTCGTGAGAATGAACCGTCTGCCATTATAAGACAGGTCTGCCTTGTTCCCGCGTCTATCTGTAAAAGCCCGATTAAAGAGGATGAGAGTCGTTGAACTCGCATTCCTAAAGAAATTCAAAAAAATAATCATGAGATATGAAATAACAAGGATTCAAACACAAAGACTCACAAAATGCGGTATTTCAACTTTATTACAAAGTTATATTGCCAACTACAAAAAAATAATTTGACAACGTCTTAGCAATAAAATCGAAAAAATAAAACCGCACCATTGGGTTTCTTAATTGCATAGTATTTTCAGTTATTCCACAACTCAAATGACGCACTGATAAAAAATATCTGCATTCCTAACAAACTCTAAGTTACCAGTAGTTAGCTACTTTTTACCAGTAAATTTCGGGTTATGTTTTTCATTATAACCGAGCACTGAATCGTAATTAATTGCATGTGACTAAATTAATAATTTTCTATTCTATATCTTACAGGGAAAGTACTGTAAGCTGAAATACAGAGAATGTACCGTAAATTTATGATTCACCCGATTGGAATGAAGATTGGAAGTAAAAAGTGCTGGCAGCAGAGAAGGTGTGTTTTTGTAGTTTCCTTATAATATTTGTATTTTATCAGACGATCGGTGGCTAGTGAATTTTTCTGCTATGGTGTCTTGAAATTGCTATACTGAATGATTTCCCAGACTGAAGCAAATTGTATGGTTCGGTGAAATGAATCTGGGCGACCACTTGCCTTGTCTCAGTGTACGTGACCTAGCTGACATTAATGGACAAGTTTATTTTGCTACTCTCACAGTTATATTAAACTATATGCGGTCGTGAATAACGATCTGTGCACAGCGTGCTCGAAATCATGTTCCCATTTCAGAATGACGCAAAAAGCAAAACGTTAAATCACGTTAGGATGTAGCTGATTAGGAGTGAGCGCAAACTCCTGTGAGGGTCCAATGCTAGTTGCTATTGAAACTTTGTCGCGCGCAGTATTAGGCTTTGCTGATATAAAAATAACAAAACATGCGGAACATGTTGAGCAAATCCACTGAAAATAACAGAAAGCTGTTTATATACGGACCGCACACCTTGCAGAGACCGAGTGGGACGCAAAGCGTGGTAACTGGCCGCAAAAATTTCACAATTACAATGCTAATATTTTGCGTATCAGTTTACGTACGCACACGTCTCGTGGTTCCGGCGTTATCTTCACGATTTACTTTTCTTGGTCAGTGCGTTGGCGCGCATTTAGATATCAATATTATACTAAATGTAGAAAGATGTGCGTAAAACGCTTACAGATATATATCTACGTATGTAAGGATTATGACGATCGCCGTTCGCTCGTTCTGCCGGTTGCCTTACGGATTGCGGGGTACGCCTACATGGTTTAGGGGTGCACAACTGGAGTGGACTGTACCGTAGTTGACCATTTGACAACAATGTCATTGGTGCTTGTCAACAAATCTATTCATGGTTGATAGAACATTTTGTGAATGGTTGGTGGAACCAAAAGTTGTTCGCAGTTGATAGAGCATTGTTCATATGGTTCAGATGGGAAAATGTTATTCATGGTTGATGGAACAAAGAGTTGTTTTTGGTTGATATTTTTGTACGACAGTGTTTTCATAGTTCATAGAACAATGTTTTTTTCTGGTTGATAGATCATAATTGCTGTTCATGGTTGATGAGCATCATGTTGTTCATGGTTGATAAAACAATGTTGTGAATGGCTGGTAGAGTAATGTTGTCAGTTCAGGATTGATGGAGCAAAAAAGTTGTTTTGGGTGATAGAACAACGTTGTCCATAGTTGATAAAGCATTGTTGTTCATGGTTGATGGAGCAAAAAAGTTGTTTTGGGTGATAGAACAACGTTGTACATAGTTGATAGAGCATTGTTGTTCATGGTTGATGGAGCAAAAAAGTTGTTTTGGGTGATAGAACAACGTTGTCCATATTTGATAGAGCATTGTTGTTCATGGTTGATGGAGCAAAAAAGTTGGTTTGGTTGATAGAACAACGTTGTCCATAGTTGATAGAGCATTGTTGTTCATGGTTGATGAAGCAAAAAAGTTGATTTGGTTGATACATCAATGTTGTTCATGGTTACGTTGATAGAAAAATGTTGTTCATGCATGGTTGATGGACAAAAAGTTGTTTTTGCTTGACAGAACAATAATGTTGTTCGTTATTGATATAACGATGTTTATTCTTAAAAGAAGTATGATATTTGATTGATGTTGTATTTTAAAATTGGTAGTATGAAATATACATTATTAGCATAATGGTATCACCTGCAGGTTAGGTACTGTACATCGTGATTGTAATATTATATTATTTGTCAATGGTGAAGTCACACACACTCGACCTTATACGAGCGTTTATATACAATTAAAGGTTGAATTAACAATTCTAATGAACACGTGATAATACTATATATTACAGTAATGACGTTGACCATAAGTCCATAACGTTACTGAGTTAGGCATATCATAACCTTGCAGTTTGATCATGTTTGACCAATCTTATTGTTTGTCAATTTTAATTGATCCATGGATAAATGATAACTTCTAGTTAAAAACATAGTATTCAAGAAGGGGTTACCAACGGTAAAACCAGACATCGAATTTAATATTTAAACCAAGTAGTATTCGCAACAGTTTTGAACTATGCATTTTAGCTTACGAGGTTGGGCAGGATCAAACCTGATAATATGAAGTGTCATGGTTCGACCATGCTGGTTTATTTTGACAAGCTTGATCGATTACAATATCAATATTGTTCAAATTATGGAGACATGATGACTTTACGTATATACTCATTATACGTGGAATTGTTGCATAGTTGTCTGAAATGCTTCAGGGCCTAGAAATAACCACACACTTATCGATTAATTATTATACGGTTGTGGGACAACATGTATAGTTTATATCGGCGCGAAAGGCCACGCTGCGCGGACTAAAACCTTTCAGTGCCAAGTGCCAACTGGATTGCGCGATCTGCTATAAACCGCTACATCTGTTTCTCATCGGACATGATCAACTATTGTCTAATATTTCCGCTAAGTGGCAGGCGTTGACATTCAGGCCGTATATATAACGTGGCGCACTTGAGCGCCCAGTCCATATACTCTCACTGACTCGCGGACATCCCAGGTCATACTGTCAACCAAGCTGCCAAAAAGTCGACACCAAGAAAAAGGCAAAGATGAACACAGTACCATTGGTTCTCGTCGCACTCACGATTTTTGTTGCTGTGAACGCGAAGTCCCTGAATAAGGTATGTAGATCAGACCAAATTAAATATACCTTATATTTTTATTTAAATTATATTTACACCTTTATTTGTGTTCATGTTTGTATGTCTAAACTGATTTATGTAACTGTTTGACCCGAGTACTTGCGGCCCGGCATCACTACGACGCGATTTATTTGCGTCAAATCTATTTGACCGCGCAAACTGATCTTGTTTTTTCCAATATTTTTCTTCCCGTGAATTAAACATTGATGATAGATAGATTGTGAATCAGTTTCTCGATTTCGTGAACTGCGCTATAGTCCGCCGCAAACAAAAAGGCTTTACGTACATGTAGCATCATCCGAACGCGCATCCATCGCGTATTTTTAGGTCTTAAATTTACAAATTTAGAAATTTACAAATTTACAACATTTGAGCAACGTCATGAAATATTTCTCAATTTATGAAGTATACGCGAAGTTCACTTGATAGATAAGACTGGGCTCTTTGATTCAATCAAAACGCGAACAAACTTGATGGTCGTAAGCTGCTAACTGCATTACAGATCTATTATGTATAGATTGATGCTATTGCCCCAAAAGTGTTAATTTTTACTCAGGGTAAACATGTTAAATTCAGTGTTGATAAACTTGATAGATTACAGCCCGTATGTTTAACTTTTTATATAAAAAAATCTGCAATTCAATTTGATATGAGTGCCTAACACTGTGAGCCATGCCTCGCCCTAGAATAACTTTTCGCGAAAAAGTAGGCCTAGAATCGTCGTAGGACTTTGTTTTGAATTTTTAGCCTACTTCGTTTTCGTTGTACTTACGTCGACCTTGCCCGTCTAAAGTCAACACAGGCGTTGTCGGATTGGAGCGCAAAGTAAACTAAATATTTCTTGTATCCGTTTAATCTATACGTACATGCAGCGCTTAATACGCAGTGATAAATACAGCAAAACAAGTTATAAATAAGTGTATTCGATTGATTTGAATTACAATCAACAAACTCAATTCACAGTATAATTGCAGCAACACATCGACGCTTATCCATCCGGCTCCAATTTGAATCACAATGTGCGCAATCTATCCACGGGCCCGGTGTTTCAGTATACTGTCTCGCTATTACCATTTAAAGGACAATGTGAAAGGACACATGCAGCTTTACATCCTTTTAAGTGCTACATTTGTCTTATTAAGGCACTGAATATTGGTTTGTTGACGATACGGTATACACAATTTGTTCCGGCCAGCCCAAGCTTCTTATTAATTCCCGTGCGCCAAAAATTTTGCGCACTTTTCTTTTCATTTTGTGTTTTGACTATACGATTGTTTTTCAACCTTGAGAAGCCAACCGAATGAAACATTCTCGCTATACAACAATAACTTTGCGTCTGTGAACGCTTTCAGAGTCGAATTTGAACTTGCGCAAGTGTTCCCTCAACCTCAGTTTCAAAGCCTATACCATGCATTGTATTGTATGGTTCCATATCTTTCAAAGAATAAACGCTTTACCTTTGGTAATTTGGGTTTTGCCGGAAAACTTGGACGATTTTACGCCCTCAATCTCCATCTACAAAGTCTCAGCCGAAAAAGTCGCTTGGTTTTCAATCGAAACTGCTTAATTCATGAGTTGTTTCTCAAACTCAAGCAGGCGATGTAACGAAACAGCGTCCATATACCAGTCATTAGTGTTATATGAAGTTTGCGTCAATAATATATGCACATGTTACATTATAACAGGGCTTTTTAGCGTTGCCGTTAGCAAAACTGCCAAAAGTTTACCGCTCATTTGTCACCTGCGTATACATACTATAGTAGTTCACCGACTTTTGATGGGTATTTTCAACTCTCGGCCTACGCAACACCATGCAAATTTTTTTTATCATCATTTTTGCTCTAATGACAGAGTTTTGCTCGGGATGTCAATGACACTTGTACATTATGGCAATTTTTTCGCTTATTTTCGTAACTGCCCACGCAGCACGAAAATCGTTTTTGTCTATGTGAAATCTCAGCAAAGTAAAACGTACCACTTCAGCTTTAACATTCTGAAACTTTACTTTGATATATGAAAGGCCTTCACCCGAAGCGTCATCGCTTAACACTATTTGACGCTAGTTCAATACCACGCGCTCAGGGACGTAGCACTCCCCCCCCCGACCAATAAAACATGAGAAGTTAGAAAATGTGTTTCCTTTTATTTTGTGTCTTGAACAAGCAAGGTCAATCAGTCTTTTTATCCAAAATACTTGTAATAAGAGTTATTTTATTTGGGGAATACCGAATATTTGGTGGGATCGTGGGTAATATGTCGTTAACTACCTAATAAAAACTACCGATAATTTTTTCAAGTGAATACTCCCCGAACTTCGAAGTGGTCGCTACGTCTCTGCACGAGCTTTTTCCGTTTGACCATATAGACTATCCAGAAGGCAGGGACTGGAAACGTTTATGATGAGGACGCGACATCCGTGATACGGTCTGAGCACGTTGGCAGAAACCCTGTAGATAATATTTGAATGCGTTTCTTAATTTTATTTTAATATATTATTCTGATAAAATATATACTAAGGCACTGCACTGTCGTAATTTTAAGAGCCAAATGTCATATTGCAGGAAAAAAACACTCGCATTGAAAGCTTGCGAAAATTTCGCGACTATACGAAAACGTCGCCATTAAAGTACTTTTTTGGCAGGAACCCTGCAGTAGACAATATTTGAGTGCATCTATGTATTTTAAACTTATATATTCTGATAAAAGATACACAGAGGCACTGCACTGTCGTAATTTTAAGGGCCAAATGTCAAAAAAACAGCATCGAATGCCCGCGGAATGTAAAGGCCCGCGTATCAATTGGATAGCGCGCTTGTTTTGACTGGCGTTTCGAGTCTCAGTCTTCTGGATATATCTATGGTTTAACAAAGTGGCTACCCAAGGCTCTGTTACACGTTGCAATGTCTCTTGCAATTGGTCTCGTAATGATAACATAAAGTTGCAGTTGCAAGACACGATGCATTGTTACGCGACGCAACTTGTAATACCTATATTTGTTACATTGGGACGTAACAAAATCAGCTGGCACGCATGCGCAATGGATCGCTATAATTTTGCAATGGTATTGCTGTACGTGGACCACGGAGCACTTTTTTATTTGTGGCCGAGGGGTGGTGGTTACCGACTGTCGAAAGCGACAGCAGAGTAGAGTGGCATACTATGGAGAATTTTAAAACCTAGACTTTCGGAATGTCTTGTATGAGGCCAATCTTGAATGAGGCAAAAAATAAACACTTTTAATAGATTTTGAAAGGTGTTTTCGCATTAACTAAAATCACCAATTCGAAAAACATTTGAAGGCTCGATATGCACGGTTGAATGATTAAAAGGAATTTGCAATATGAACGGCATACTAAATTACTGAATCACTGAATCACTAAATGCACCGCTAATTTTAGCGTAAGTAAAAACTGTTTTTAGTAAATGCATTCCAAATGCAGTAGCTAAGGTAAAAAAGTTGCTAAGAATATGCTCAATCATAGACTATAGCTACCCCTACTAAAAGATACTGGTTATTTTTTTGCTCTAACGTACAGATTAATTACAAAAGATCAAGTGATTTGTGGTGGGGGAAAACGGATGATGCCACAATAAAAAACAAGCAGATTGAGGATAAGCAACAGGTTGGTATATGCGATGATTCATGTTTTTTAATAGCAAATTCCTAACATATATTTATCTGCAGTGAGTCCGCAGAAATTGGCAGTGCACCAGGTCGCCTGGTTATGGACGGGATATTGAGCATTTATTGCAAATGACAATTTGTAGTTCATTTCCTTACCGAATTCCCTGTTATATGTGTTCCCATGGGATAGTTTAAGTTGTCATTTATGGTGTTTGATCCTCACGGTTCACCGGACCTTTCCTAGGACAACATAACTATGGTAGTGTAGCACTATAGGTCGTCGGAGGGTGGCTATACCATAGGTTTAACGGTTTTTCACAAGTTTCATTCCTAAATTGTAGACCACATTTCTTATGAGCAGAATCGATGCGTAGAAGCGACTGTAACCTCTTTCGCCCTCACTGGACCTCTAGAAAGAAGGATTCTAGAGAGTACAGGACTAACATGGCTACGGAGAGTACATGCAGTTGTTTTTTTGGATTTCAAGTCTTTCACGAAACAAGCTTGCAGGAGCTTTTTTCCTTCACTAGTGTTGGCTCCTGTAATATGGTAGCTAGGCAGATTTATAAGTCAACAGTTGACTGCAGTCTTTTTTGGAATAGGCTTACATTCATGTTTTTTATATTATTATAGCTTCACGCTCATCGTCGTAATAAGAGAGGCCAACCTGCGTGGATATTCTGGTTATTCGTCCCACCATTCTGCGTCCCGCCAGGTGAAGAAGCCCCAGACTGTGGTGATGGCTGTGGACACTGCTGCAAGGGACGATGTCGCTCACAGTACGTTTTTCCTTTTAAGAGCTACGTAGGTAGTGTAAATTATATACCAAACGGCCAGAAGCCTAGAGAACTGAGAAAAGTGTGAAAAATAGCTGGGGTTGCGAGACAAGTTGTACACGCGTAAAAACGCACAACTTGTTCGTGGTTGTTCAAACCGGCGTGAACAATGTTGTGCTGCACCCCGTAAACAATATTGTTATCACTGGTTGTTGCAATGTTGTTCAACCATCAATATTGCTGTAACTTGTTCAGTCAACATGTTGTAACATGTCAACAAGTTGCAAAAATATTGATGGTTGAACAAAACATTGCAACAACCTGATAACAATATTGTTTACGGGGTGCAGCACAATATTATTCACACCGGTTTGAACAACCACGAACAACCTCTTACGTTTTTGGCCGTGTATGGTAACAAATATCCCGGCCTTGTGACGGCAAGAATTTCAAACATTGCGAAACGTTTATGAGGATGAAAACAGGTCTGCTGTATCAGTGGTATTTCAATTTGCCCTTTCTTTACAAAATTAATTATTAATTAAAATGTTTTTAAACATAGTTTATACGACAATAGAGTATATTCACGTGACGCCATGGCCGCCATGTTGGTGTTCCACTTCAAAGTTCCGATTTTATAATTAATTGAATATTGATTCGTGAAAACACTCTGTAGTGGTCAATTCCATAGAAATTTGTTGAAACGAAGATATAAAATTAGATGTACGTTTCTTGCATGGGTATATGACGTAGGTAAATTATTTTATAACATATGTGGCAGGAAGACGGCCTTTTTATTAATTAAAATTTAAAAGCGCGAAGTAAATTTAGAAAGCGGTGGTTGCACTCAGGAAATACTGTAATACACACCATTGACTATTTGACTTAATTTCCCTTTTATATTACGTTTGTAATTTACCATTCAAACTTAGATAACGTTTGGACAATTCTACCAATTCAAAATAAACACACGACGTGTCGCCATATTTTAGAGTTAAAGCACAGATGGCTGCAAGATGTTGCAGAGCAGTTTAGGCCTTAGGGACCGTCAATTATTTATGGCAGAGGTGCGTTAGATCTCCAAACTCCAGGTGTCCCAGGTTCAAGTTTTCCTCTCTATCCCTACCAAGCAGGAAAAAATACAATTACATTCACATGACAAGCCATAAACGTAGCTAAATCTATGCAAACTAAGTATAATAGAACCAAATTTTCGTTATTCAGACTTTTGTTTTAGTTGAAAGAACTTGTGAGATAGAATAGATATGATAATGACCGAATAATCGAGTGGCATTTTTCATATCTCTTCTCGTTCTTGAAATATTAGGTATTAGGTGTACGTGAAATTTACATATTTGCAAGATTGTTTATATCCGATGTTTTATTTAAAAATTATGAAAAATTTGAAATTTTCCTGTATCTATGCAAGCGTTTCCTAAATACAGCATTCCTATGAATTATTGTCAGGAATTACTATAGGGTATGTCCAGTCAGTTGTGCGCATGTGCAGAAGTATTCTCCTAGATGTAAACACTGTCCAAAATTGACATACTTTGAACTTTTATACATCGAATGAATCTCCACTTTCTATACTACGTTTTTCAGCATATACCAAACCAAAACAGTGTTAAATATTTTGATATTTTTTTCGTATTTTGCCGAAATTCTCATTTCAAAACGCAAACAAACCGTTTGTTTATCTCGTGGACTGGACAAGCCTTTTGAAAAGTTTGAGAATCAAATTTCATTGCATGTGCCGCACTTCAATGCAGTTTTGTGCAGAAACTACGTGAATGAAGTAACGTTTTGAACTTGTACTGCTCAGCCGGAAGGAAAAAGTAGGCATATGGTCTCACACTATGGTATTATACCATGAGCCAAACAGGATCACAGTTTAATTATGGTCTGGAAAAGTGCATTGTCTATGGTAGGCTTTAGGTGAGAAAAGGTATAACTGAGGAGATTATTTTTCTTAAAGTGTGATAAACCAATTCTAGCAATTGAAGAGTTAGTTGATGAACAGATTTTGACCTGTATTCTACAACAAGCGACTTCCTAATGAGATTATACCAATTTATGCGGTGTGAAACGCACAGTCTTGCAGTATTTTATGTGAAAGAAGGTTAAGAAGTGTACTGACGAAATTTATTATATCGAGGTCTTCGAGAATAGGTGTGTCAATGGTTGCTTGGTAGCTATAATAGACTGCGAATTGTTGAGACAAACATTGAAAAAACAATCATATAGGAAAGATTTTCTGTTAATATGAAAAAACAGTGGTGTAACAATTACAGATAATGGATATACAAAGCAAGATTTAGCTATTAATTGTAATTTCAAGCATGACAACTAGGCTCTTATGCATCTCAACTCATGTTTTTGCTTGCGTAATGCACGAATTATATGCCAAGTGAAAACAAAATTATATGTCAAGCCTGATAAAAAACCTATGCATTTGCAGCAGAAAGTACATTCCTTTCTCTTGAACACGAAAATCCATCCTTTGATGACCACATCAGGAGTTACTAGAAAATATTTCAAGTTGACCACCATTTATGAATAAGGTCTGTCCATAGCGTGTTTATCTGCAGATAGCGTCCCACTTCAGTTAAGGTTTACTGCTATACAACACTAATCCAGAAGCTAAAGCATCAAGCATGAGGCGATAATGGGCTTAACTGAAACAGCAGCACCCGACCTTAAACATGCAGACGACATGTATACGTCTGGTGAAATCAAGGTGTATATTATCCACGTCGCCTATCACCGGGTCGAAAGCTCCCTTAGTAGTTTCGATCGTTGTTCTTTTTTACCTTGGGTATAAGCAACATCAGAATCACATTGCCATAATCAGTATAATAATTCGGGACAAGATACTTAGAAGCAGAAGTTGTACAATGTGAAATTGTAGTCTTCAGCTCGTCGGTACCCAGTTGACATCATGCCGTCCAGAGATGATAATTGGTGAAGATCGCATGTGACGAAATATCTCTTTCGTTATTTTGTGATAGTTCGTCACCTTGACGCTGCTAGCAATGTTCAAGTACAAAATTGGTTACCGAAACGGAAGAACATTCCGAGTGTCTGCCACCTAAATGAAATTATTACATTAAATAATAGAAACCTTTTCCGTTTTAACAATTTGAAATGGTAATTTTAGTGAAGATATGACGAGTAGCATATACGGAACTTGTGGTTATAATTGTGGTAAGACTTCTCCGTTGCGACGTCATGTTTGACCGCCATACTGGCACAGATACGTGATGGCGGAAAGATAAATGAAGTTAATAGTGCATATTTAGGTCTTTCTTAAAACCAGCGTTGTAGTTGTCTAAGCTTTACAAAATGAGTTGCCATTCTGTATCGGTCAGGGGTGTATATAGACTCCAGCGTATAGCACGAGTATCTGTGTACACAGCTGAATCAGAAAAGCATTCCGTAGATTACTTATGAAACGAACTCGAGTAATCGTCCAAAATATTACATTTGAAAAACAAATGCTAGAAGCTTGCGATTAAAGTTCATGCAAATGACACAGTTCGTATCAGTGTATCACTGATTAAGCACGTATTTCTTCTGTCTTTTCCTAATGAGTTATTAATGAGTTTGATAAGGTTTGATTAAGTACCACGGTGTCTGCCATCTGTCGCCATCTTGGATTGTACAAATAATTGTAGCTTTTGAGTGACCTCATAGCCAAGACAAATGCGCTGCTTAGAAACTTTTAAAAATGATCAATCATGCAGCTAAGTACCTATAGGTCCAGTGTGAGACACGCCTAGTATGCCTTATAGTTATTCTGCATTTCTCGTGCCCAGTTCAATCTGTAATTTCCTGGTATTACGACTGAACCAGTTGTTACCCTGTATTGATGCTTCACCTTGTACGGCCACTGAAAAATATAAATTGTGCGTGATTTGAATACGATCCAAGAACTCAGTAACTATAGATGAACAAACAAACAATAGAAAATATTTTAGTATTTTAAAATTGTGTGCGTCATTACTATACAGTCAAGTGCCTGTCAGAGCGGCCGCTAACTGAAGTTTGGCTTTTATTGTCTATGAAATGAAACGAGAAGAAGCCGGACCTTTTATGGTAGTTTATGTGTCCAACTTTAGGGTTTACAATCGCCCACGTTTTTTCAGGACATTTGTGTTTGTGCAAAGTTTTCACGATTGACGTGAACTGAAAATGTCTGGAATGTTGTCGTTAGGAAGATGGAGACGTACGTGCTCTGCAGAATCTATAAATATTGATGATAATGCTAATAATCCATAAAACTTGTAGTACTGCGTAGGTTGTGTAAGTTATAAGCCAAAAGCGAAAAGAGGTTGAACTATTTCCAAAAGTGTGAACGGAATTATAGCTGATGTTTCGAGCGAAAGCCCTTCCCCAGAGCGAACGCAGACGAAGTTTTTGAAAGGTTTCGAACTTCATTCGCTCTGATGAAGGGCTTTCGCTCAAAACGTCTGCTATTTTTCACACTTTTGGTAGTCTACCACCTTTTGGCTTTTGGATTGTAAATAATAATAAATTGTTCTTGACTAAGCATTCTCTTAGTTTTATACAAGCTTCTTAGAGGCTTCTCGACCCGACAATCGCTTGAGTTCACAACATTGGATAGAAATGATCGTAATTGCTATTCATATAGATTTGATTACTTGTTCCAAATTTGGGAATGAAATTGCAGAAACCTCGTTTCTGGTTGCGTATATCGCCATCAAAACTAATGTTTTGAACTTATACGGCAGTCAACATTTCAGAGTATCATCATAATTTTTTTGGAGCAAAATATCTTTAGCGAGCATAATAGTTGCAGCATTGCGTGTAAAATTATGATCCATTTGCCTAAGGGAAATATATTTTAGCTTGTGGGCTTAAAAAGGGTGTAAAGTTTTATAGTATTCAAACAGTCCTAAAATAGCTAGTAATACCGTTTGTAGTTTTCGCTGCTCTCCGACTTAAATACCTAAGTATAATTGTGACAAAAAACCATATTTGCGCACACGAAAATCAAGTTTATTATTGTTTCCATAGTTATGAAATAAACAGTTAGGCAATCTGAAACGCAAGACATGAACGTTCGAACGTCACGCCGCGAAACTGCTCACCCAATAGAGCTTTTAGCGACAGCAATCTTTTATCAACATAGATAATATGAAGTGTTAGCAAACAAGCATGCTTGAGTAACGTGGGCGTGCTAATTACACAGTATATATACATGTGAAGCCCTTAAGGAAAGTGTGTGGGTGTTCGGTCATACGTCTTTGTATAAAACTACGACTATACTGAATACGTATCTTTAGGGGAACTAGAGACGCTCGACGATTGATAATATCAACATAATACTTGAAAAGCAGGCAAAATAGTTCGTTGAAAGATGGAATTATCGTGTGACAATGTTATAAATCATTAATAAACTGAACATGTATATTTTTATGGAAGTACATAATGATATGAAATTTGACCCAATCATGCTAAGATTGTGTATTAATAAGTTGAAATGATGGAGTATCAAATTTGTATAGCTCTTTGTGATAATTTGCTTCATTTGGGAGATATTTAGGTTCGTTTGATGTGCACTAAGTATGAAATTTCGCAATGTCTTCAATAAACAGTCATAAAATTATTCGCCCATGTCACTTGGTTGTCGAGATATATCACTTCCAAATTTAAACTTGCTATATTACATACAATACAGTTCATTACCCACCTTGGTTTCATGCTATTGTCTCGTGTGCATTCAGGACAGAATAGACGTCTGGTGTTAGACAGACTAAGATCGTCTGGCTTTAGATAGGGTAAAATACATAAGTATACCACAGACGTTATAAAGTTAGTCTAATATATATATAATACTTATTACTTATTGATTTCAGTACCACACGAAAAAAATTGCTAACGAAGTATTTCTTTCCATTTTGCAGAAAGGTCTTAACATGTTATTGTTGAAAATATCTCGTGAAAGGTTAGAACAATGCCGGAAACCCCTGAGAAAATTTATTGACATTCATTGGAAATATGTTGTATTTATTGTAAATATATTTAAATTGCATGAACGTTGTTTTCAACATTGATCAAAATTCATGTCCACGAATATAACTATATCATTTACTCTATTTATTTTCAAGTTGTAAATAATTAGTCCAGTTACACAAATTAATATATAAAAAATGTTAATGTACTAGAATAATAATATTATTAGTTCCAAGAGCAATTATTTGTTTTGAAAATCTTGTTAAATTATCAAATAAAAAGAAATAGCAACTAAAGTGCAAACTACAACAATACGTTTTATGCCATGTATTGGCCGGTTAACAAAGTACGATTGGTCGTGGGCGCGTGGCGAATACGATTGTCAATATTGGCGTCCAGTGCAATCAAGTCGACAGTGCAGTTCACCCCAGTGCAGTCCAGTCGACAGTGCAGTTCACTCCAGTGCAGATTAGTCGAGTCGACAGCTCAGCTCAGCTCAGCTCAGCTCAGGGTCAGCTCAGCTCAGCTCAGCTCAGCTCAGCTCAGCTCAGCTCAGCTCAGCTCAGCTCAGCTCAGCTCAGCTCAGCTC
>JAOTOK010088624.1:0-15357 GCA_025770025.1 Virgularia gustaviana | reverse complement strand
ATAAAAGAAACTAGGCTGCAACATCCTCCATGCAGAAATACAGCCGAAGCAAGCAAGCAAACGTCGATATTTCACAGGTTAAAAATTCAAAAACGATTTCTGAATTACGCTCTGGAAGCCTGATGAAAATATAGCATCTGTGTTCGTACTTCGTAGCCTAGTCTATAGAAGAGGTTTTGCGCGAATGTCATTTGAAATTACGTACAGTATTTATCCCGTCGCAGTTTCAGGCTAAGGAGGACTGTTTTTACGAGAGTATAAAGATCTGGGGCCGGTTGTGCGAAGGCTGAATACCGCTATCCAACGAATAGTGGGTTTTTCAACCTTTGAGAAATTGTTGAAAAAGCTGTGAAATTCACCGTCAGTGCTCAGAATGTATTGTAAGAACTTCATATTAAAAATACCAAATCTTAGTTTGAGGCAATATTGATCAAGAGCCAAATTTACAAACGTTGAAAAATTCGCTATTCAGAGGATTAGTGTTATATTCAGCATTCGTAGCTACAGTACAACTGACCCCTGAATTGTCTTTCGAAAAACATGAAGGTTATCTTGAATGATCAATTAAAACAACAATAACACTCGCACAGTTTTATTTTATCTGACTGTATGAATCAAGATACATGCTCAAGTCATAGTAAAACAATTTCAGTCACTTTTTTCACGGGAAAAAACAAATAAAACAAATCTACAGTATATAAAACAATACTCAGAATAACAAAAACTTATCATTTCTATAAGCACTATAGAATAGGTAACTTTTTTTCATTACTTCTATTTTTTACCAAACACTAGTGGTTTTACCTTGCAGTAGCCTCTTCAAGATTTGTTGGAAAAGACTTTACAGTCGGTGTAGTGGGCACAGCATGGTCCTAACATCGAAAAACATTTTGTTTATATTAAGTGTGCTATCCCGTACTATGGTACATATATGCAAATATTTTTGATCAATTTGTGAAGTCAAAAAAGGTTATTTCACATATATTTTGAACTCAATTTTCGTATTTTTGCTTGAGATGTGCCACTTTTTGCGCATCTCTATAAAGGCTGGTTTCCACTTGCAAATTTTATCAAGCAAGCTACTTTTTGAAACCGATTTTATGGAAGACTATCGGTAGAGAATCCGACCATTGCGCATGCTCAAATCATTAAATCGAAAAGTAGATTTCCCAATAAAAATAGCAAATGGAAACAAAACTTTATGACCTGTACAATAGTTATATATATAAAGCATTTTCTGACAGTTTCTGACTTGTACTCCGAAGTTAAAACAATATGCACGAAAAAGATGTGTCAAAGTGACAAATTTCAACTTATGCAAAAAAGACACAGCAAGAACTCAACCAATTTGTGAACTGGTTATTCAATTGTCGACAAATGGCATACTTAGCTACATACCAATATAGATATTTGGTGTTGTGATTGGTGGATAGCTATCATATCCTACAAACATTCAAGAACAAATAACTGAATAGAATTTCGGTTACTGAGACGGGAAATGCAGGCATTGTTAGCAATTAGTTAATATGGTTATCCATGTCTTTACTACAAAAATAGGACATATTTTAATAGTAAAATTAAAATTACCTCCACTCTTCTCAAGTCATCATCAATAAGTTTTACTTCTTGAGTTAACTGATCAAGTTGCTGTAAATAAAGACAAAATTAATAAACGTTCAAATTGTATGTAATATACCATTGTATTTTATATCATACTGTAGAATGATGTGAGTGTCATATAATAATACAAGTTATACAGTTACATATGGACTTGTTTTACGTTGCTGTACCTCTTGTTTATGTCTCTTAACTTGCTTTAAAAAATCTCTTAAAATTTCATTTTGTGTTGCTGTACCATCCTAATAACAAACAAGAAAAATAAAGGAATATTACACTTGAGAGCAAGATTGCTTTACGAAAATACAACTTCCTTCCTATATACACAAAAATATCACAGGGGTGAACAGACCTGTTGAATAAACAGGTGCCGAAAAGTGCTGTTGATATAATATTATGTATGAACAAGAGTACTGGTTCAAAAGAGTTGATCAGGGCTGGTCAAACCATACTGTTCAAACCTGTGAAATCAACAGGCTTGGACAGCAGAGCTGTCAATACCACCTTTTAATACCTCGGTGAAATTTCTTATAGGATCATAAACAAGATCCTATGTAGGATCATGTGCAGGATCCTACAGGAACCTACATAGGATCCTATAGGATCCTGCAGGATCTTATAGGATATTTCACCATGGTAGCCTGTTCATTCATTCAGCAGTCCTGTCCTGTCCATGCATGTTAACAGCACCGCTTCAATAAACAGCCTTGTTAACAGACATGAACAGTGCGGCTAACAGCTATGTATGAAGGAGTATATTGATGACAGCGCTGTTTATTGTCGGTAATTGTTCAGTTCAGGGCTGTTCATACCTGTTGAAAACAGCTGTGAATTGGTTATGTGATTGTGAGGTTTGAGACGCTGGTCAGTACTTCATGGAAGTGCCAAAATGTGAAGGAAAGATTGAATACTGCAGTACTTACAGCTTCTAACTGGTATTTTCTGACTGATAATATTTCCAATAATGAATCTACATCTATACATGAATAAAGTACAAATAACAGATTAAATGGTGTTTGAAATTGACAATAAAGCAAAAAAATTTCTCTCTGAAATGGCTTTGTAACCTACAGTAGCAACAGTTTTTTCATTCACTTGCTTCGTAGTTGATTTATTTCAGTTTGCTTAGAATGTGTATGCTATTTACATCACAAATCCATGCATAATCAGTTGGCACAGTCAGTGATTCCCTACTAGAGCAACAATGCAAAGCTCATCACTCACATTCAACTCATATGTTTCAAATACTTCTCATTATGAGCATGGTTGAAACATTTAAAACTATCTGCATAAAATCCTTGTTCCAATAAGATGGGACAATGCTATACAATTAGATAATGATGTAACCTGAGTATCAGGCTCTATTTATATTATCAGCCTCTTCCCCTTCCCCTCCCCTCCCTTCCCTCCCCCGCTCGAGGGCCTGATACTCAGGTTAATAATGATGTGTACAGTACCTATATTGGCTAATTTACTTGTTAATTGCTATTCTGAAAACTAGTTTGCTTACCTGATATTTTTAAATTGGCATCTCCACATATAATCTCCTGAAGCTCTGAAAAGTTATACTACAAAAGAGGAACAAAGAATTTTCTATTGCAAAAATACATGATAATTATCGTCACCCTTGTCTTATTATAATTATAGCAGCATAATCATTCGATTCAATTAATCTCTTGTGTATATTTGTGCATGAATGGCATGGTTGTATGTATTAAATTGTAGTCTGACAAAGACGTAATACTAATACCACTGACAGTACATACATACATACAACACAAACATGCAACACAGTACAGCAACTTGCATAATTTGCAACGATTTCTTCCTACAATCTTGATGATGTATATTCACACACTATACACAAGATTAATACTTAGACATAGCATGTTACAATCACTTCACAACTTACTTCACTTAATGGTTGATTGATTCTAATTTTTTTGTCTGTACTTCTTTGTTTTCTTTTCAGGATAAGGTCATTTACTGTTATTAAAAAACAATTCAGGTGGAATACATTACATGAATATTATATTTTAACAAGACCAGCAAAATTGTAAGACATTAAAGGTCTAATATACAGTATGTACCGGGATTGTAAAGCTATGCTACCAAACACTGCAGGACATTCCAACGCAGCACGGCACAGCACAACCCAGTAAAGCAATGGTACATAAAGTCACACTTACAAAGAAAGTTAGGGAAAATCTGGTCAGCTTTGTCAATAACGAAGTTACATTTTGGACAGCGGTTGCTCTCTTGAAGGCTTCGACGAATACATTTATAGCTTGAAAAAATAAAAAAGATGGTTTTGAAAACAAGAAAAAAGGCCCAAAAATTAGCAAATCGTTGAGGAAATCAGTTGGAAGACCCTGAGATGAAAGCAATTTCTGATTCATTTAAACATTCTGCCTTTTTCAGTAGTGAAACAAGCCTCTATTCATTGCTATACCATAAGCTAGATGGAGCTCATGGAGGGGCTACAATATGTAGTTAACAAATCAAAGAGTATAAAAACCAATAGTGTAAATATTTCCAAAATTGTCATGGTAAAGCTTTAACCCACCCTTAAGTACCTTAAAGTTTATATTATTTTTAGAGTCAATTATAAACCCTAATCCTAACCCTTAACCAATATCCTGTGAAGCAGCTTTCATCCCTACAAGTGTTACAACAACAGTCTTAAACTGCTGTCAGTATTACATTTCCCAACAACATTTATTGACTATCCTTAATTTTACAACATACTGTACTGTTTCCATATTTACGTAAAAGCACAATTGAAATAATACATTGAATATAAAAAACAAATTTCTTTAATGCAGACATGTTTTGACATGTTTTGCCAAAACATGTCTGCATTAAAGAAATTTGTTTTTTTATATTCAATGTAATACTGTACTGTAATTAACAATGTAATAATTTTAAAGAAGCTAATTGTATTGTATTGTATAAATCAACTTCAATCTTCGGAATTAGATTGATTTCTTTTATGCTTACTTCTACCAGATTTACCTGGAAGACTTTACAAAAAAATTGATAATTCTCTTAAAATGACTACTATCGTCCCATCATGAATGATTATCGAAATGCAAATTTACTAGGAAGAGCACATTGAAAAAGTACCTTCCAGATAATTTTTGGCGCATAAAAAGACATGCAATGTTCCATTCAACTGGTGACACCACAATATTGCACCCTCCCCGCTCTCCAAAAATACTGCTCCCACCAGTAACATGCATGAACAAATTGCACAAATTTGCCATTGATGAGGTTTTGCAAGACATGGTGTTTACATATTTATAGCAGACACTTAACCCAAAACTGTTTTGGTGGGAAATAATTTCCCATGGGAAAAAATTTCCCATTTATTCCTTCTAGTAGTACTGGAAGTAGATTTATCCCTGCTTAGATATATAAATATTTCTAAATCTATCAGGCTTGATATTTGACATATTTTCCTGTTTAAAGAAATTCTGCACTTTTAAAGAGCATAAAATATTTTAACTTTCTTATGTTGCTTTAGTTATAGTCAATGTATCCAACAAGGTTAAATAATTAGGGAAACATGATGTCACATTTTATACTTAGTAAGAAAATTTTAATTTCTCAGGACAATTTGCACTTCACAATGTCTGATACATATTCATAATTTACTTCAATTTTAAAGATTTACCACTGATCCAAGAAAAGTGTCTGGCAATGGTATCATTGGATAGACAAACATCGATCATTACCAATAAACATAGCACAGTCTTGTTTGTAGCACTTTTTGTAGGAGGCTCGATTAATTTAGTTATAGTGACAACACGTGATTCAATTAAAATGTTAAAAAGATAATCTGACACATTTAAAAAAAAGATTCTCAAATTTTATACTTCTATTAATTACTATTTTCAAATTATTCTCAATTTTATGTATTCATATCTTAGCATTTTAAATATTTGTATTATTAGTACTGCAATTACCAAAGAAACTTTACAGCCATAGGGATGGTGGAATGAGAAATCTAGAGGTGGGTAGGCTGAATGTGGATTTATTATTGAGAGTTTTCATACTGTTCAAGCTCATCCATAAAATTTGTATTTGATGCAGTTTATTAGTTACCATTACATACACCAGTTTTATGTTAAGCATTGTGATATATTTATAATGTGACATCAGAGGAAGGTTATTATATAATTATTTTCAACATTCAGAATATACCGATAAGTAAAAAATCTCAGAATTTTTAGAAAAAAACTTCTTTGCTTATTTAAAATATTTTTAGAAAGCAACCACAAACAACTAGAGGGAGGTTTTGTTCCTTAACCCCTTTAGTCTATTAATTAGACTGCCAGCTCACTCAAGAGGCTGTTTATACACTCTAAGCCTAATGATCCTAACCAGATTATAATATGAAAGTTAAGTTAGAAAAAGCCTTTGGCAAGAATCTCTAAAAATTTGTTTTCTTGAGAACAAGCTAATTTCGGACCAGACCACCCTGTATATGTTACTAGTAAACAACAGTGTAACTGTATATCATAAGATTTTGAGAAATTTCTGGTAGAATGCCAGTTGTGGGGCATACTTGTCATACCAAGGCCCTACCCCATTGCAAGCATAATGATATGTCAGGAGTGCCATTTAGATCAAATTCTTAACCCTTGGGGTGTTTAGTGTAGTGTGTATTATTTAGGTTTAGAAAAATCACAGCAGGGGAAAGTGAGTTGGCACTTATGCCGGCAACTAAACAGGTGAGCTCCAGTATATCAAGTAATCTTACAAACTTCGATAACTTATATTAAGTACTGCAAATTTGGACCATTACAATATTACAAACCAACAATCAATCAATCAATCAATCAATCAATCAATCAATCACGGTGATCGCCCATCTACAAGATTGTCGCAAATTGTTGTTTCTTTGAGGTTTTACCGAAAGGGCAAAGACGACATGACCGTCTGACACAATCAACCGCCAGTCATAGTGAATAATCCGCCACGAGCAAGTTTTTAAGCAAGCTATATAAAGAGGGACGAAGTACTATTATTCTGCCAATCCCAGTCTCAGTCTGTAGAGTAGTATGCAGTTTTGTCGACACATAAAACCGCCACGAAACTATTTAAATCTGAGGTCACGGAAACATTACATGTACACAAAAATATCGCAGTTCTCTTGAGCCGTCAAAATAATTTGAGAGGTTCAGAAGGTTACAACCACACTGCATGCATTGTTTTGTAAAATGTATTTGTGCTGAGCTTAAAAACTTCCATGATCTGTTGTTAGCATAAAACAGCTTCAATCTAAGCAAGATTAAATTGCTTCAAATATCAATTTAAACCATTTAGTAGCTCAAAGGCATCAGACAACAATCATTGGATCTAATCCGACCTTGGCATTTATTTCGACTTTGGTCATGTGCAAATTTGCGATGAATAAGCAGACTGGTTGACGACTCAAGACCAATCGCACCCAAAACACATTATTACAACACAACACATTATGTTTGATATTATTGCAGAACACTTACCAAAAGCTGTGTCCACATTTTGTCATATGAGCTTCCTCGATTGTGTCAAAACAAATCGGGCTATGGTGCACAAAAGAAATTCAGGCCTTATTTACCAGACAAAAGTGGAATGGCAGCAACGCAACACAATGCACGTAGCACTCTTGTATCTGAACTATGCAAGCCCAAATCGATGCTTACCATACGAAGTCGCTGTTCTTATCACTAAACGAGTTCACGATGCCATCGTGAATTGGAGGATGAGGTCTTTTTCGGCGGCGAACACCACCGGTACTTCGCTCTCCCGCCGTACCCGACATGTGCTTTTGAAATTTCGAAACAACTACTCAGGTCACAGGCTCACAGCACAGTCGCTACACTTCCACAAAACTTCTCCGCTTCAGCTCGTGTTTTTTACCTCCTGCCATCATCCAAGTGTCGAGGCAACAACACCTCGCCTTGATTCCCCCATAATTCGCCGTTCAAACCAGGCTAGACAAAAGCACTTAGATCACGGTATCGTTCCTAAAATAAAACAGGCTCGAAAAAATTTGAAAACAATAAAAAAACATGTACCCAGTCGGCATTGCGTTCCTCGTACCGGAAGTTATTTGGCGTATGTCAATTACAACACGTGCGCGCAACCCGCGTTATACGATCTGAAAGCGTCAACTCCTTTTGCCGTTTTGCGTAACAATTGAGATATGGATTTTCAGTCGACGCATCGGACCATCTATTCTTCCCAAAACAAAAAGGAGGCAAGGATGCCGAGATTCACTTCTACCCACATTCCCAGTCTCTATTTAATTATCTCAGTATATTTTTGTGAATGTTTCTTTTATTCTCACAGTTCGGACTTGGATTTCCTTATTTTCTTTTACTTAATTTTTTTATCACCAGGGTACGTGTGAAAAAGCTGATATTAGTAAACTTGGTGCTGCACCATAATAAGCAATTGGGATCTTAGAGCACTCCTAAAGTGTAATATTAATAAATAAGATAGACAACAGGGGCCGGTTGCACGAAGGCTGAATAGCGCTATCCAGTGAATAGCGATTTTTTCAAGGCTTGTAAATTTGGCTGTTGATCAATATTGCCTCAAATTAAGATTTGGTATTTCTAATTTGAAGTTCTTACTATACATTCCGGAGTCCAGACGGTGAATTTCACAGATTTTTGAGCACTTTTTCAAGGGTTGAAAAAAACGCTACTCGTTGATAGCGCTATTCAGCCTTCGTACAACCGGCCCCAGAATGCTAGATATTCTGATGTGACGTTTGATGATGTTTTCTTCTTGAACACAGTATTACTGAACACAGATTAAATTTAGTTTTGCCTTTCGATTGCATCCTAAGTTACACAAACGCCGCAAATCACAAGAAGCCCGCCTAAGTTTAAGACCCATCAATTTCGTCAGTCAAATTTTATAAACAAAGAACTAAGAGTAGCAACAAAACCGTAGTAAAAGTGCCATATAAAAACAGGAAAATTGGGCCATAGGACAACTGTAGTCAATACGGTGAATGGTCTAGAAACTTCATAATACAACTCATGTCTAGCTATCTATGGGAAAAACAAAACAGTAGGGCAATATAGGAACATTGGGGATATTGGGGATGTGCAGGTACGGAGTCCCGCAAAATTTAGTTTGCGTTCAGCCCCCATATACTGTAGTAGCACTGTAGGATACTTTCAACTGGGTAAAAACTGTGACTTTCTTAATTTAAAATGGAAACATTTAAACGCAAGTTACTCAATATTATTGGCAAAGATCGATCACATGAGTTAGCAAGACCAGTGACATATAGCGGCGAATCATAAACCCATACTCTTTCCTAAATTTATACCCTTGACATAAACCGACACTATTTTCATAAATTAGTACCCTTGCCATAAAACGAGACTCTTCCCTAAATTTATACCCTTGCCATAAACCAATACTCTTTCCTAAATTTATAATGGCATTACTATTCGCTAATTGCTAAATAGACCGATAACCGGTTATCTTTTCGATATCGGTATCCGGCGAACTACAATCCGGTACACACCTAAGAAACACAGCCAATATATATTAGCATCACCGAGCCACGGAACCAAAGAATGTTAGATGCATAGCACCAAAAATAACAGAAACATAGAAACTAAAGCCACAGAACAATATAATTTAAAGAGTTGTGTACATGGCGAAATCTCAGTCAGGGCTGACATTGCACCATGTAATTAAACCCTAAGATACAACAACCACATATTCATAACTATAAAGCCATAGAAAGAAACAGAACATTAAACCAAAGAATCCTAGAATCACAGAAACAGAGAAACGTAAAACCGTAGAACCATAGAATTACGGAACCATAGAACTATAAAAGCCGTTTATCACTGCAGAAACGTGTCGTCGTCACGGAAACACAAATCCCAAAGAAAAACTAGAATAGTTGAACAACAGGTCGACTATGGCCACTATGGAAACAGAACCATAGCAAAACAGCTAACTAGCGAAAAACGGAATCATAAACAACGGAGGCCCGGTTGTGCGAAGGCTGAATAAGCGAGTTCGGAGTTGCCACTGCGCATTCAAATGACGCGTTCCGCGTCGGGAAAAAAATTTCCATTTCAATAGGTTGCATTGTGATGGAAATTGATGGAAATTTTTATTTGAATGCGCAGTGGCAACTCCGAACTCGCTTATAGCGCCAACGAATAGCGGTTTTTCAACCTTTACAAAATTGCTCAAAAACCTGTGAAATTCACCGTCTGAGCTCCAGTATGAACTTCAAATTAGAAATACAAAATCTTAATTTGAGGCAATATTGTTCAACAGACTAATTTCCAAACGTTGAAAAAATCGCAAAAAACACAAAACTACAAGAACAATCGAAACGCAGAATGTTAGAATCGTAGATCCACAGAAACATAGAAATAACCGGCGAACTATAGACTACTATTATACAACTGTATGATCTCAAGCAATTTCATTGGTTGACAGACTGTGCGATATTAGATTATACATACACAGATGACGTCAGAGGAGTGACAGAAACTCACAACGTATACTTCGAGAAATATTATTACGTTGATGTATAAAACAAATAGATTACATTCTGCCGTGCGTGTGTACTTGAATAGCACACAGAAGACGCCATAACGTGTAAAGAACAAAAAGTGACGCGCTTTTTAGTTCTTTACACGTTATGACGTCATCTGTGTGCTATTCAAGTACACACGCACGGCAGAATGTAATCTATTTGTTAATTGCAACATCTGTCCTCATTTAGTGGTATTTCCTATATATTGTTAGTCACTACCATCTCTATTCTACAACGGTAAGTGTATTCGGACATCAAAAGACGGATTTTTCAAATATTTTATATTGTAAGAAATATTTGCTAAAAGCATTTATAATTTTTAAATATCAAACACATTTTTCGTCATTTGAATGTGGGTTCTCTTGTTAACATAACCAGAGTTTGTTTGCATAGGTTTCAACATTTACCATAGTTTAACGGTGAAAGAACTGTTAGTACCATATAAACTTGTGTGCACGTACAAATGTATCATTGAACTTCCGATGTGTTGGCCTCATGCTGATTGTGTGCATTTTATTAGCCATAAAAGGTCACTGCCTTGTTCATAATTTAAATAGAAACCTAACGAAGACGTATAATTGAGGTTTGTCTATAACTCATCCTTATCTTCTGGTTTATCTTCTCCATCCTCTGATGGTGGTGGGGCACCCCCAGGTCCACCAGCACCTTGGTATAGCTTGCTCACAATAGGTTGAACAACCTGTTCCAACTTCTTTTTCTGTTCTTTGCAATCCTCAGCATCTGCATCTTTGTTGCTATCCAACCAACTGATCGCCTCCTCAACTGCCTTTGACATGGTTTCCTTGTCATCCTCAGAAAGCTTGCCCCCAAGCTTTTCTTTGTCACCAATCTGGTTTTTCAATGAGTAAGCATAACTCTCAAGTTCATTTCGTGCTTCAACTTTTTCTTTCACCTTCTTGTCATCATCAGCATACTTTTCAGCATCATTGATCATTTTCTCAATATCTTCTGGAGTCAATCTGTTCTGGTCATTTGTGATCGTGATCTTCTCCTTGTTACCAGTGCCCTTATCCTCGGCAGACACTCGCAGAATACCATTCACATCAATCTCAAAGGTAACCTCAATCTGGGGTGTGCCTCGTGGGGCTGGAGGTATGCCAGTCAAGTCAAACTTCCCAAGCAGGTGGTTATCCTTTGTCATCGGTCGTTCACCTTCAAATACTTGGATTGTGACAGTGTTTTGGTTATCAGCAGCAGTTGAGAAGATCTGGGACTTCTTAGTGGGGATGACAGAGTTACGAGCAATCAGTTTAGTCATAACACCACCAACAGTTTCAATACCCATGGTTAGAGGGTTAACATCAAGCAACACCACTTCACCAACATCCTCCTCACCACTGAGAACACCAGCTTGTACAGCAGCACCATAGGCAACAGCTTCATCTGGGTTGATACCTCGACTAGGTTCCTTGCCATCAAAGAACTTCTTCACAAGGTCTTGGATTTTAGGGATTCGAGTAGAGCCACCAACCAACACAATTTCATGAATTTCATTCTTCTTCAAGTCAGCATCTTCCAACACTTTCTTGACAGGTTCAAGGGTTGACTTGAAAAGTTTCTATACAAAAAATATAATATTATACATTACTTTCAGGCAAACCACTGTCAAGGACTGTCAAACAACACAGAGGCCAAATTTTGCTCTGCTGTAATACTCTGAAAACCCATTCAACTATATGTACACACAAAAGTACCACTACTGCAAAAAATTAGGTACACATCCATGGTAAGAACGTACACAATCTAATATTGTCTCACTTGATTACCATGAAGATGTTACAACTTTGAGTAGCACTTGTCATAGGTCTGTAATTTCGTTGTGTGTTTACTTACCATGTTGATTTCCTCAAACTTGGCTCTGGTAAGGGTCTCTGAGAAATCATCACCTTCAAAGAATGATTCAATTTCTATCCTGGCTTGATGTTGTGCACTGAGCGACCTCTTGGCTTTCTCAACTTCACGGCGAAGTTTCTGTAGAGCACGGTTGTCTTTGCGAATGTCCTTGCCCTTCTTCTTCTTGTACAGTTTTATGAAGTAGTCCATAACATTTTGATCAAAGTCTTCACCACCTGTATATACACAAAAAAGTTTAACAATGTAATATGTACCCAAACCAAAATTAATAATGCATGCAATCTTCCATGAAATTCGATTAAAAAGTTTCATGAAACAGTTATTTGACCCAGACAGAATGTCTATGGTGCCGAAATGGTTACCAATCACAGGTTCAAAAACAGGATAACTTTGAAATAAGTCAGACTAAAATTGTTAACACCCTTACCAAGATGAGTATCACCATTTGTAGCAATAACCTCGAAAACACCATTATCGATGGTCAAAAGAGAAACATCAAAAGTACCACCACCAAGGTCAAACACAAGAATATTTTTCTCTCCTTCTTTCTTCTCCAAGCCATAAGCAATGGCAGCTGCTGTTGGCTCATTGATGATACGCATCACAGTCAGACCTGCAATAGCACCAGCATCCTTTGTGGCTTGTCGCTGAGCATCATTGAAGTATGCCGGAACAGTCACAACAGCATGAGTTACTTTTTTGCCTAAGTATGCTTCCGCAGTTTCCTGGAGAGAAAACAGTACACAATCAGTCAAAGGATATTTTACAGAAATCAAAATGTGTCGCAAAAACTGCAGTGCTATTAGTTTTCATTTATTTATTTACCATTGTAGATGTGGTAGATTAAAAGTAGAGTCTAGAGAGCATTTAAATTGGCAAAGTTTAGGATAAAATGAATATGGAAATTAAGTTGAATCACTAAATAGTAAATATTAACTACACTGTATTAAATGGCAGTCCTGAGGACTACAGTACCTTCATTTTTGTGAGGACCATGGCACTGATCTCCTCAGCTGCAAACTCCTTGACATCCCCCTTCACGTTTAGTTGAACATGAGGCTTATCGTTCTTCTTTACCAGCGTGAATGGGAAGAATTTCTTATCGTGTTGAACTGAGGGATCGTCCCAGTTGCGACCAATCAATCGTTTGGCGTCAAAGACAGTGTTCTCTGGGTTTGACGTGAGTTGGTTCTTTGCACCGTCACCGATGAGTCGTTCGCCTTCTGGGGTGAAGGCTACATAGGACGGTGTGATTCGGTTGCCCTGATCGTTCGCGATGATCTCAACTCGTCCATTTTTGAAAACTCCAACACTAAAAGTAAAAAATTGACATTAAAAACATGACAGTTTTAGTTTGTCATTGTTGGTTATAAGCGTTGACTAGTCAAGTTGGAAGACTAGCTGACAATTTATTGTTTTATAAATGCATAAAGCAAAAAGCAAGGCCGTCGATAAGCTGTCTAAAACAGTTCAGTACAACAGTTTTCTCGTACTTTTAGTTGTAACTATTCTCTTTATGAAATACTAACCATGAATATGTAGTACCCAAGTCAATTCCAATTACAGTCCCAACATCTTTTTTATCTTTATCCTCACTCTTTTTGTCTTCACAGTTCACAATAAATAGGTTACTGGCAAGAGCCAAAACTAGTAGACTAAACAACGTCTTCATATCGAGAAACGTACAATAAAATCTTCCTTTGAAAACAACAAAAAACTCGAATTATTACTCAGACAAAATATCTCGAAACACATACAATCGCAGCTCATGTGCTCCGAGTTATAACTAACGCTCAAACCAGCGTGTCTACTTGTGATTGGCTGAAACAATTCCCGTGGCCAAGTCTGATTGGTCCATCAAGTATGCTGCGCCAGCATTATAGCTGACCTCATTCTGTCGTGGCAACTCGTGCGTCTTCCACCGCATTTCCGCTTAGAGAACAGGAGCAATAAACAAAAGCATTTCCCAGTTTTTGAGTGATCTTGCACTATTTATAACATGTTAATAATGCAAATCTTTCTGAAATGATGAAATTTTGGCTTTCACTGTTGAAATCGGAACTTTAACATGATACAACGTGGATTACCACTGCACCGGTACATCGCCATAGTCTGCACCCTTTGCACCTCTGCACAAATTCAAATCTATACATTACTTATATATTTATAACAGTTTCCTAATTGAAACAGCTTCTTAGAGACCTAGAGCTCTACTTAGCAAAATGTTCTTTATTGCAATAGCTAAATTGCTATAAATTCCCTCTGGTAAATTTCTAGGTACTTAACAAAGACTTACTTTACATACTGTTACGGTTAACTATAGCTATTATAAATCATTTTTATTTGTCTGACTATAAACTTCTCATGTCTAGACGGCCAGGTGAATGTAAATCACGTTTCACATTCATTTTATAATGCTAAAATGCCAAATATTTTAGCTTGCCTAGGACAAGTGCTTGCTAATTACATCAGAGCGTAGTAAGTTCATGTATATGTATCACAAATTTAATTGAAGTAAACACTCTAAATATAGAGCCCTATTTGCGCTTCTGATTGGCTATGAATAAACTGTCACCTGTTCATTACAGTTTAAAGATGTATTTAAGTATATTTGTAAAATACAGCAGGAGATATGACAGAATTTCATGTTATCCTGCAATGTAATCCTGTAATAAGAAGGCTATTACCACTAAACATTGTGAGCAATTTATAGAGGTTTGCAAAGCCAGGTGGTTATATCAAAGCTGGTACATGCAAGGGGCTGGAACAGATTACCTGGAGCCGCAGTGTTAGCAATCTTAAATTGTAATACCAACATTCATATAACTGTACAATGTAAATTTAACATCGAATTTAGGTAAGCAAGCTGGACCACCTTCATAAATTCAAAATAAAGGTCACAGTAAAACTATAAAATTTTGAATTTACCACTATCAAGATATTTTCAATACTTATAGACCTTTTTAATAATGACGTCAAGTGAGGTTACACGCAATGTGATTGGTTCATCAAAAACGCAAGCCAATCAAATTGCGTGTAACATGTTTTCCTCACTTGACGTCATTTTTAGAAAGGTCTATTAACTAGGAGCCTGGACTCTCATTTATGTACAAGGACCTTCAATTCCGAAAATGTTTGAAATATCATATTTTGGGAATTGTTGTATCTTTGAGACCCAAGTTTTTAGACGCGTGCTATGCGTCTCTACACTAACCGTTGTCCGTCCGTCGGTCTGTCCCCACTTTACTTTTAAAGTATGCATGACATGGAAATCCTTGTGGGAGCTT
>JAOTOK010088513.1:0-15362 GCA_025770025.1 Virgularia gustaviana | reverse complement strand
GTAATTTGAGCCGATTTATTACGCGTTAAAAATCACAACAAAATCTATTTTGTGTAGTCAACAAAACAGCCAATAAGAAATTGTCATTGTTAATTTGGGTGCTGTGTCAAAATGGCGGATCGGCATGCCATAAATGTTCAAGTCATGGCGAATGCAAATGCGACACCGTTCTATCTTGGTGACTTCGCCCCCCCCTGAAAAACACCCTGCCGCCACTGAGAAGACGGGGGGCAAGGGAGAGCGGTTGCGAAAAGCCTGTTATTAAATATATATTACCAGCGGGCAGTTAAAAATTATAAAATGCTGAAACTATAAAAAAGTGGTATTATATATGTGTGTGATATGTATAAGACGTATTTACTTACTCTCCACGCAGCTCTTAAAAACATACAGCTGCTGTTTTTTTCTATTTTATTAGAACTTTTCACGAGATAAGTATTTGTTGAACTTTCCACTGAACAATTTGTTTACAATCTAGTTATTTATACGAAATATACATGACATCTTACCTGGAACTAGGTTTAATTGCGTTTTTGTTAACGTTTAAACTTTCGCAACATACTGTTAAAGCACTTTGTAGAATGGATAGTATGTATAGTCCTAACCTTAGATCATGCACATAACAACAAACTGTACTTTCTTTCAGAGTATGAGGTCAGTTTTGTTAAAAAACAACAGCGCTGTTGTATAACTTTAGCTTTTAGACAACAGGTGCTCTTCCCTTAATCTCCCCTTCACAAGTCGACGTTACAATTAAACAATTATAAAACACGCCCTTTGCGAAGTAAGGTTTCTACGTGGGTTTAGATTCATAGCAACTTTGTAAGAAAACTCTCGTAAATTGTAAAATTTTAAGATCCGGGGCTAGTTAGCAAAGCGAAAATATAATCGATGTCGAGCGAAAAATGATCAAAATTTGTGGTAGCAATGCAATGTGGTAGCATCACTTGAGAAAATTTTAGAATTTCAGATAATATGTGAAAATATACACACTTGTAAGGCTTTGTGTAAACTGTGCTGCCATGGAAACAACAATTAAGTTACAAAAACTTTTGCCTCATTTCATGTTTTACTCACTTGAGCAATGTTGTAGCCACGTTTTGTGAAAATAAAGAAAAAACTATTGGCTTTTACCAGTAAAAATTCAAAACCAATTCTGCACTTGTCAAAAGCATTACTGTAGAGAGCCTCCTTTATACTCGAGTGGTAAATAATATCATGTGTGCAAATTAGCGTGCGTTACTGTCGAGTTGATCAGGAAAGGATAATAATTTAGAATACTGACTGCATTCAACAGCCCACGGTTAGTCCTTCTGATATCCCCTCTCAATCGGCAGGCCTTCGCAACCGTCCTCTTTTTATATCAACGAAAAACATCTGGGCATTTAAAGATGGATCCACCACATAACCGCAAATAAATATTTCAAGACAACTTGTATTTTAACCGAACCATGGATACGTCACGCAAACTAGTAATTGATCCGTAGCTGTTTTTCCTGACATTCACAATATAAAGATAAAAGTTTTGCTGACGTGGTTTTGGTGAAAATGTTTTGAACATCTAAAAATCTGATAACTATACTCATACAGTTCCTATGGTGGCTTAGACCGTTGTTAACGACGCCGAATAACGTTCAATTCCGACCAATTAAAATTAAGGTATCAATCCTCTTTGGCAACTTATAAAGGCTTTCCATACCCTTGGCTAGACCATCGTGCTGCATCTGGTGTAGGATATAGTGTTATTTAAATAATGCTATATTATAATAACGGGGACATCGAAAACTGTGAAATAAAATATGTACATGTCGGTTGGGAAAATAAGCATTTACTTGTGAATTATGGTGTACGTAATAGACTGTTTTACAGTTGTGACTATCATAAGATAAACGCTGGATTTTGAACTTTTTGATTTGGATAATATTTTGAACTTTTAAAATGTATATATTTTCCCATGCATATATTATGCCGTTGGCACTGATATATAATTACTGCATCTGCTAATTTGCCTAGGAACAAATTGACGGAATAACACAGTTGGGTCTCTCATATACATACATCCTCTTACTTTCATTATTAATCTGTTATTTGTTATTGATTATTGGTTTGATGATTTCAATTTTTACTCATTTTTAGATTACAGCCAAGAATAATGGCTTCGTTGCCAGAGTTCTACGCCACTGCAGAGACAGAAACCCCTGAGACAGCCATGAAGAGGAAGACACAACGACTTCAAATTTTAAAAGTTTTTATTATAGCGCTCATAGCCGCACTGACGGCGATCTTCATTACCATGGATGTTGCCCAAACTGGTAAAAGATACTCAAAGAAAATAGCTTTAAGAAGAGGGATTCACTACAGTATCGAAACAGCTTCGTTAATTCATCATCTTCAGCGAGAACGTGGTTATTCAGCATTGTTTATAATCCTGGAATCGTGGGACACCAAAGAACATCGTGAGGAACTTTATCAAGTTCGCAATGACACAAATAAAAGCATCGATAATCTCAGGAAATGGAAAGTAATAAACGTCAGAGGAACTAAAATTGATAACAGCGATAGCTTGGTATCGTTGTTGCAGGGTTACAGAATCAGGGTAAAATTCAACGGAGTTCAAGTGGATAGTCATCTGCATTCATTCTCGCATTTGATCAATGAACTCATGTCATGGCTCTCAGAATATAGCGAATCCAAAAACTTAGAAGATTTTGCTGAAGATGTGTTTGCTTATGAAATGATAATACACAGCAAAGAGGAAACTGATCTGGAGAGAGCCCTTGGTGCGATGCACTTCTTACAAGGCAACAATTTCACATCACGCAACATGTCATGGTACAATACCAAACGTATTCGTGCAGAAACATTTCTGGATACTGCATTTTTATTGTCTCGGGCTATGAAAAAGGCCTATGTGTCTATGACAGCGAACTCGTCTTGGTTTCAGGAACTGCGCGCGAAACGTGAGCTGCTTGCATCAGGGAAGTTGAACGCATCATCTCGTTCAGCTACCCGTGGCTGGTTGGATGTGATGTCAAAGTACAACGACTTGATGCTTAAACTTCAAGTGAAAGATGCACACCGTATCAATGAATCTTTAGATGACACGATGAGTACAAGTGTCCAGTGGCTGGTTATTCGTTCATTTCTGCTATTTTTTGCCTTATTTCTTGTTCCTCTTCTTATAATATCACTGATTCGGGTCCAGAACGCATTTTATCAATATACAATCTCGCTCTACGATAAAGTGGGCTTAGAACAAGGACGAACAGAGTTTCTGATGAGAGAAAACGCAAGACATGTTGAAAGTAAGTTTATAAATGCAAACGGTATATTGGTCGATAGGAACGATACAAGTAGCTATAACTTAGATTATTTTTTCAATTCTCTTTTTTCACTATCTATGCATGTCCCTTTCCTCCTGACAAAATTTCTCAAATATAAACATCTACTTGTGAATCAGAAATCTTAAACCAGGGCATGTAATTTCCATTTCAATGAATGTCAAACTAAAAAGAGCGCTATTTTGACTCTGCTCTTCTATATTTTCATCAGCTTCATGACGAAGTACAAATACGCTAATGCAATTTCTTCAAAAAATAACATAAATGTGCTACGCTATCGCTGATTGGTTAATAACCGTTGTTTGCTAGTTTGGATCAGGCCTTCTAAACCCGGAATTTTTTGGTAGTCTTTGTAAAGAACACCTTTTTTTACTTGGGGAAACCTTCATATGAACATAAGAAACGGCCCTTTACGGCTGCATCTTTTAAATTGGAGCAATGATAAGAAAGGGCGAAGAAGTATTACACTTTGACCAATCCTATTTTAATGTCAAATGACAAATTTTGAAAATTTTAGCTAATTTCAAAACCGTTTTAATGACGAAAAACGAGATAGTGATGTTGCAACCGTACGTGCTCAATCTTGTTGGATCAAAACGATTTAATAGTGTTTTGACAGCGCCATAACAACAACACTAGTGAATAAAGAAAAGACGTGTCTTTTCTTTATTCATTATGTTTAATCCTGGCCGCGCGTCTTCAATTTTTTCATTAACAACACTAGTGAACGCTATGAACAGGTATGATAATTTACCTGGCCAGCTCAAGGCTATTCGGACTTAAACAGGCTGTGCATTTGGCGCAAATTAATAGAAATATTGCCTAAACTTTATAAAAAGAGAAGAAAATATAGGACATCTCGAGAATTCATAATTTTGAGAAAAAATTATTGAGAAATTATAGCCCCGAGTCTCCAGCTCAGCTTTCCCTGCGCTGTCCTCAAAATTGACACCTTTAGTAATTAACATTTTTATAGCAATTCTTTTCTCTTCAATTTCAGACTTGGCCTCACGTTGGAAAAACTATTCTAAAGATCCACCCACGACACCGAACCAAACACCACATCCGCAAATGCTTAATGACCAATGTTCAAAAGATATGAATTCAAATGCTCCACGTTCCTCCGAACCTAATTACTAATTAACAATGTGTCAAACACGAAGAGATTCGCAAACTCATGGGTTTACAATCCTGGAGCCAAAGGCTTAGATTATAATTATAGCATAAATAGTTAATTAAAATTACAAGTATGCAGCCCTAGAATGTATAATTCATTCGATTCCACGTTATTCAGTATTTGCATCAAATTTAAAAAGCGTAAATTCATCTTCAGAGGCTAGTTTGTTTTTGTCGAATGAGTTTCTGTCGATTATTTCTATCTTGCATGTGTGTGCTGTACTACACGCTGCCCTGCTGAAATTGTCTATTTTTCTTTAGTGATGCCAGTTAGTGGATACTATAAAACGCTACCACCTGATAATATAGAAAATATTACTGGGCAAGTGTGACTATATCTTGCCTTAGGGTAATGAATGAATTTTGAGAGAACTAAATGACAATAGACACTTCCCGAATTTGCTTGAATAAACACGAGACAATAGCATGAAATCGAGGCGGGCAATGCTATCTATTGTAATCAAGGCGCGTTTCATTGCCCGCCTCGATTTCATACTATTGTCTCGTGTGCATTCAAGCAAATTCGGGAAATGTCTATTGCACGCCAACTAAAAACGCGGGAAATCTCAACGTTCATTTCTACGGAGGTTTCATCCATTTTCATGTCTTATAAAAGTATTCGATGATTCCGATCATGATTTCAATCTTTTGGATCAATACAGTTCTTGAGTGCCGTTGGGAAAGATGAGAGAACATTCAAACGCTAGAGCCTTTCGCCTTGACAAACGTATTTTCATGCTCTCATATAACTTTCCTGAGTGTCCAATAACTCTAGTGACTAGTAAGCTCAAGAAATCAGGGTCTCTTCTGTAAATATAGCTTTGCTGCTTATGCTCATGTAAATATGCTTTAAAGGGAATGTCCAGTCCGTGAGGACAAAACAAACGCTTTGTTCAAAGTACAACAAACTATCAAAATATCACTGTTTGGGTTTGGTGATAAATGAATAGAAATTGGAGATTCAAAATCTGACAAATTAGGACAATTTTTACATCTGAGGGACCCCTTTTGCGCATGCGCACACCGACTGGGCACGCACACCCTTTAAGATTGATATTACATCTGGTGTTACGTTAAAATATCTTATAGAGCCTCTCAGATCACACGCTACATGAAACCAATTAGATGTCATGACTTTTATCACTTTCTGACATATTGGTATAAATAATTAAAACATAATAAATTAAAAATGTATGAAGATGTAATGTTTCACATTTTTATAACAAAATCATAAAACGAGATAAATGCTAGGGTATTTTTACACACATTTTTACATGTTTTCTCCTGACAACGTAAAGACAACCGATGAAGCACTTTCTACATATTTCTCTTTTTTATGGAAAATCTGGAAATTTGCGAGATAGATTTTTCGGTTTCGCGGCAATGGCATTTCAAATTTAGTCTTCCCCTGCATTCATCTGGGGCCGGTTGCACGAAGGCTGAATAGCGCTATCCACTGAATAGCAATTTTTTCAAAGCTTGTAAATTTGGCTGTTCATCAATATTGTCTCAAATAAAGATTTGGTATTTCTAATTTGAAGTTCTTACTATACATTCTGGAGTCCAGATGGTGAATTTCACAGCTTTTTGAGCACTTTCTCAAAGGTTGAAAAAACCGCTATTCGTTGGATAGCGCTATCCAGCCTTCGTGCAACCGGCCCCTGGCTCGTGCATGTTTTGTTATAAGATCGAAACAATGCTATACAAATATGCAAAAAAAGTGATGAAAGAAGGGTTTAAAAAGTAAAATTTTCGTTCAAACAATGTACTCGTTTGTGGTTTATCTGCAGGGGCGTAACAAAGATAATGTAAGGGCCGGGCGGTCATTTGCCTTCGCTAATCTGCATAACCACGTATGTTACCTTCTTGAAACGCGCGCGCTCATATGAAAATTCGTCCTCGTACTGTACTCTTACTGTATTTATACGTACTTGTATGTACGTCACGTATTCGAGACACACTGTAACTAACATCTATGTGATATGAAATGTAACTAAAATCGTTGATATGAATTGGGTATGAATAAATGAAAGTAAATAGTATAGTAGTTAAGCTAAGAGTAAAACTTAATTGTCTTGCTGTTAAAAGATCTTTAAGTCAAATATATTAGCAATACATTTGTATCACTCCTAGATGATACAAAAAAGTGGAGTGCAGTAAGCATTTAAGAAGATGGTGTTAAAAGTTAGGGTTCCCCAATTGTGTTATTTTTCCATTAACGACGTTTACGTGACGTTTCTGTATATCCGTGAATGTCCAAGATGTCATTACAAACAATAATTTTTCCCATTTTAACGAATGGGAAGGGTCTAACTTCAGCTATGGATTACGGCTTCTGGCCTAGCACACATGTATTACATAATATAGAATTGTATTTCAATATAGTTAAGGGGCGGGGGGTTACAGTCGCTTCTGCGCATCGATTCTGCGCATAACAAAAGCGGGCTCCTGATGCAATCATTGTATAAATTTTTGCATTTTTGGAGCTTTCTTTAAATAAACCCTGTTATATGTTATCATTTGAGGGCATTTTTCGAACCCAAACAGTGATAGATATTCAGTTAGCATGCGATATTCTACAATTTAGAAATTCAAAATGTAAACAAAGTGTTTCATGTTTGTTTACGTTACGCCGCTTACCCCTCTTTAAAGGGAAGATCAATCGGGAAAATGACTTTGGCAATAAGGTTGGTAAGCTGACACACAATGTGTGCATGTGTCCGCTCTGCATTATCTATATAAACAGATATAGGCCAGTGTTTCGGAAAGAAGCGCGTAATTTAATTACTATATTGTTTGATATTTGGGTTGTGTCATCAACGCCCATATATAACACAAAATACAATGACTATTTAATGACTTACTGATATGTCGTTTTGAAAAGTAATATAATACTAATAGATTATCTTATCGTTTTGAACCCTTATATCTACTTTCAGAAATATTCTGACGGTCATGGTGACCTCTAGATTATCACTAAATAAAGGTATCAATGCTGTAAAAGATTAGATAATCTATTAGTATAGTAATATGTGACGAAGATCAAGTCATTAAATAGCCATTAAAATGTTGTGATGACCTGTTTATGACCTATTAATGGTCTTTAATCTTATTTTTTGAGACACATTGTCGTGAAAATTAGGTTACTCTACTCCAGTTGCACCAGGTTTTGTCATAAATATCGAGATTGGACCCAGAGATGTACTTAGGATGCTGATTGGCTGCCGACAGTGTGCCAACAGCTTTGCCTAATTAATGCATCTACGTTTATAATCTTGCCAAGTGGATAATATTCCGCATCGTTACACGGGAAATTTCGTCCCGCAAACATTTGTTTATTTATTTGCTTTCCAAGGGGTGATTTGAGAGGAGACAGGTTAGCAGAGACATCCTTGTTCATGTCGATGTTTCTTATGGCTGCCGTGGCGATTTTAAAACGACGTTTATGTTCACGTGTTTGGAAAATCCTAGTTACCTAGATCTTCGTACGAACGTTTTTCATACTAATTATGATGCTTCTTATGCTGGTTTAACATATAGTTTATACGCTTTGTATTAAAGTGCCTATATATCATGCTCAGGGATTTTACTTTTTTGTAATATTTCAACAATATGAAGCAAATTAGTTAGTTTGTTTTATTAGGAAAAAACGCATCTTCTTGTATTAAATCACCATTAAAGTTTCAGATATGACGTCAGATCGGGAATTGCAAATTAGTTTTCTTTTGTTTTTGTGCGCCAAAATTCCCGATTTGACGTCACGTCTGAAACTTCAATGTTGAATTAATCCGTGAACATGAGTTTTTTTTTAAGAAGTCAAATTACTAATTTACTTTATCTTGTTCAAATACTACAAAAACGTTAAATCCCTGACCATGATATAGGCACTTTAAAATTTTAGTGTAATTATAAATTCACAAATTTCGCCATGCTTTGCTGGGGTATGACAACTCCAGTCCTCTCGCGCTTGCCAGTCAAAAATGGCGGAAAAGTCATGAAAAAAATAGTAATTTTGCCCGTCCTATTCTACACGAAAAATATACTATCGATAAATCAAACAATGAGTCGCTTATGACTACTTTTCACAATAAAATATGTAGTATAAAGGCCGAAAAACTTGTATGTTATGTTTATGTAAATACGAACCAATTGCGACAAATATCAAATTCACAACTTCCCTGCTCTCGCGACAACTTGCACGTACTTGCCCTGAATTTTGGCTTCAACCGATTAATTGGGCCTCGCTTATGGAGTCCCCAATTTTCAGTCTACTTCAGTACAATGGCCTATGACCAGATGACCTATGTTTATTAATCGTGAATATACGTAGTGCGAGCACGTATTTTAACCAATCAGAATTGAGTAAAGTAAACTAGTAACTTCAAAAGGAAGAAATTAATGGAAATTTAATAAGCGAGTTCGGAAATTGCTACTGCACATTCAAATGACGCGTTCTGTGTGGCATGCAATGGAAATTTTTATTCCAACAGAGAAAGTGTCATTTAAATGCGCGCAGTGACAATTCAGAACTCGATTATTTATGATAAGTTGCAATGTTGTAAAAAGAATAATAATAAAAATTCGTAAAAATATGAAGAAAATTTAGTATAACATCACGTCAGACATTTCGATATCTCATGAAATTGGCCAAAGCAGAATTTTAAAGATGCAGCTTTAATAATGTTTCATTCAATGGTATGTTTAGCAACAGAAACTTATGTATGAATTATGGAAGTACTAAAAAAAAATATGATTGTTTGGTTGCATCTTGTTATTGCAGCAACAAAGGTGACTAGGTTGGCCTGACACCCTGCGTCATCGTTTGACATCAAAGACTAATCAGATCTCTAAGGCTGTCGTTATTCTGACCTGTTTTTCTAACCACGTACGGCCGATTACGAGACTCACATGAAGCCAGGTTGCCCAGTGGTTCTTTTATCACAAGTATATCGCACAATTATCTATGATGACGTCAATTCACCACATATTTCGCAAAAGCCTGAAGACGGCTTATATATTCATCCAGTGAATCGATAGTTTCAGCGAATATATAACGAATCGAGCACTTCTTTGCCCAAGATGACTGAACCTATGTAGTAAATTATTGACAATAGAACACGCTATTTCCCATGACACAACTTTATTTGATTTGTCCACCCAATTTTTTTATTTCCCTTCCCTCATTTTGTTCTTTTCACTGCTGGTAATACGGTTTTAAAAACATTGCTTGAGGTAAAGTACATCAGGTAATTAAATCTCTCTCTCAATCAGTTTTGTGAGTGGGACGAGATCTCGTTTACCGTTGGGATTTCCTATTCAAAAGTTAGCCAAATTTATCCCTTGCAGTTTGGCGCATTGCCGGGTTCGAGTGAAAGCATGGAACTTGTTCACCTTCTCGACAAGTGGTATGAAGAACGTCCTAGGTTCATCAGTGTGGATCTTTTTCCTTGACTTCTCAAAAGCCTTCAACCAAGTCAACCATACTATGTCTTAGGGACCGGTCATTATTTATGGCGGGGGGTGGGACCGAAGAGAAATGTTTTTCTAGCAAAAAATTCGCCAGACCCAACCATTAAAAGGAGAAAATTTTCCTTGACCCAACCTTAAATATCAATTAAATCCTCTGTACCCACCCCAACAGCCAAAGAACAACATTTCACAAATGATGCTGGATCTATACAGTATATCTTCAACAATATACTGTTTACCTAATTGTACATTAAATTATCTAGTATGCAAATGACTCACATATTATTGTAGTTGGAACAGATTCCATGATCCGGCCATTCTCCCATATCTTGTGGCAACAACTAGGGGTGGCATAATTTTTGTGTACCCAACCATCTTGCCTTCAAAAAATTTTTCACCCAACCTTGGACACTCCAAAATTTTAGGTTACCCAACCATTTTCTCTTCGGTCTCACCCCCTGCCATAAATAATGACCGGTCCCTTATTAGACAAACTCCAACCATGGACACCATGGACTTCTTGTCTAACAGATTACAGAGAAGTGAAGTTGGTCAAAATTAACTATTCCACTTGGAAGTATGTCCAAGCAGGCATCTATAAAAAACAAAGTTTTTTTGACGCAGGATAATACCTGACCTGACGTCGCTTACTCAGTGATGGGAAACTTGGAAACACCATTTCGAGACGTATTTGGTTGCAGTGAATGTAAACGACAACGCTTATAAGAAGCGGGCTATTTTATTTCTCTATGAAGCAGGGGAAGCAACCCATGAAATTTTTGAAGCCTTTGCAAACACTGGTGAGAACGATGGCCTTAAAACTGCTTTCGAAGAGCTGGATGAATATTTTCCCCCGAAACAGAACGTCAAATTAGTACCCAAGATCTTTTCATCCACCAAGCCAAGCAAACGTGGAAAGACAACGGATCCTCGAAGCGTATCTGCAGTGCTATTATCCAAAATTGCCGCTCGCTGACATCTCAGAACATTACGGGCGCCGGCCAGCTCATTTTGAACGCTTTAATTGTTATCGAAATTCGAAAGCAAGAGCGTTTGTAGACCACAGTGAGAAACAAGTCAGAAGACATTGAGGCGAAATCTAGCAGCGACCACAATTGATAACCAAGCCAACTACGTTGGTCGACCTGTTCGTGAGAAGTCGCAGCAGTGTCTGAAAATTATAGACTACCCTATGCTCATGGTGAATCACCTTGCCAGTTGCCTAGCAAAAGGGCAAACTGTGTTTGAAGTTTGACAAACAAAATCATTATTCCCGAGTTCGTCGAGGGGAATCGCTAGCAAACAAAACACCTACAACAACAACCGATTCATGGCTAAACCAAGAGGAAAACTTGTGAAGACTCAGTAAGAGGAAATTAGACAAGTTCTCCCTGAAAAAAGACCTATTGAGTCTACTAGCTGCGGCAGCAGCGACGGCGAATATTCGTATGCAGGTAGTAAGAATGCTGGCCTGCGAACCAGAAAATGCCGGCCACAACAAAGATCAAACTAAATAATGTACATATTCCAATGTTGACACGGACGCATCTATCAACATCATCGATGAGTGAACATTCACGATTTTGAACCAGAATCCTTCTCTGGCAGACAACTTTATGAAATATAAAAGTAACACCACTCCGAAAAACATCTTGTTAACTCAATATTTGAGCAAAAGACAAGATAGATGAGAATTAATGATATCCGACGTGAAAGATTATCAAGCGCCATTATTTGTTCCTGTCCGGTTGAATGGTCCGGATTTTTTGCGAGCTTGGTGCTGTTATATGCGCGCGTGTCATCCCGCAATCGGGGGATAAGACGAATATCAGATTCGAGATTGAGACAAGTTGTGGCTCTAAGCTTTAGAGAACAGTTGCCCTCTTGCAGAAGATATTCCAATCTTCTGAAATGTGGCTAGAATGAGTGCTTTATCGTTATGTATATATACCAACGTACACACTATAATAAATTCATTACGTATGTTAAAGTGCCTATGCTATGCAGCCAAATGAAATTTAGTATATACGTGATATTTAGCACATTTCAAAACGAAATGCAAAATATTTTGTACAGAGAACGTCTGCGTTGTGGGTTTTTTGCTGGTAAAGTTGCCGGAACTGACGTCATTTACGGCTTTTTTGTCTCTCAACACAAAAGAATATAATCTCATTTCCATTGCCTTAAATGACGTCAAGGCCGACAAATTTACCAGCTAAAAGACCATGAAGCCGAAGTTTTTTCTGCGAAATATTTTGCTTCTTAAATGCGCTACACATAATAAATATGCAGAATTTCATTTGGCTGCATTGGCACTTTAACCAACACCAATTGACATACAATATATTTGGATTTTTGTGGCCCATTCCCAACTGCAGTGATTACCTCTTGGTTGCTATTGATGCATACGATTTCCTGAGATTGAAATCGTCCATTCAAGACCAACCATATCCAAACTACAAAGGATATTCTCGACACTTGCTTTAAGCATATCACATGCAACCCGACTTTCGAGGGCTTTATTTAACTTATTTCATTTTTGGAGAGGTTTTCTAACCATAGTTTCAGTCTTGTTCTGTTGAATTTGGATGAAAGAATTGCGAGTGTTTTCCTTCATTTCCAACACTATTTAGTATTTAGTGTTTGTATGCCGTATACAACCCGCGGTACATCATAGCCAGCTGATCTGAAACAATGACGTCAGATGAGATGTCGTTGCACCAGTCTTCTTTGAAACAAGCAACAGTATTTCCCTGGTTAAATGAGTTTTAAATTCTTTCTATTGGAATGTCATAAATGTATTTATGTAATGTACAACCATAAAGAGGCGGCAAATAAATAAGATAGACGTAAAAACGTTAAAAGATACACCCGGTAGGCGCTGATGAACGCCGATGATGTTCCCATTTTTATTGACGGTGTTCGTACATATCGTGCGTTAACATGTTACTGAAAACTGTCTAACTTTTTTTAACCAGTCAGACTCTGGATATTTGATGTAAGCATCATTAAACTAGGTCTTTTTTGTATTTCATATGGCAGAATCGTGGCAATTGACTTGCCTTCGTCAGGCTTTCAGTGTCACAATACAAGTAATTTATCGCTGTTTTTTTTGCACAAAAGAACGAAAACAAAATTAAAGTCAAACGACGATCGAGTATTAATACCGGCCGAGTATTGGGTAACATAATCTACAATGTTTTTTAGGTAATTAAAGAGAAAAAACACGCACGTACAAACATTGGGTTACAAAATTGCACTCAAAACATATCATTAGCTACTGTGCTAAATGTCATGCATTATCTATTTTTCCAAAATGGCTTACCAAGGCCGTTGAAATCATTATTCATAATTCATTATTCATATTAATCAGTCACGTTTAGAGAGCTGTGAAAAGAAACTAACGTTATCATGCTTTATACTATAAAATTACGCTAAAACTATTTACCTCCCTATTTACCTCGATGTTTGCAAACATGCAGGATATATGTACTACTATTCACAGCCATTGAGGTGAAAACTTGTCAGATATCCAAGGGTTGGTGCAGGTGTCTGTTGGCGTAGCCAGTCCGACTATTTAGTATGCAAATTTCAAATCATTATCATTATTCATTTCTTTAGGAATGTATTGTTTTTACGGTTTGTGAATTTGTGAATGCGTAGCAGGACTAAATCGTCGGGCTGGCTACACCACTGGCCAGGTGTATTTTATGGCTAGGACTAGAACGATATGTACCTTTACTGTACATGTAGTGTGAAGTATCACAACTGTGTTTTATGACACACCAAGTGTGCCTGTTAATTTACGTATACTAGGATTAGGCATCCGTTGTCACATTTACGTTAAACGGATAAGTATAAATGTAAATGTGAATGTGCGAAACTAATAATAATTTAGTAGACCACCACTGTGAGTTATCCCATACAACGCAATTAAAATGCACTCTAGTTAACTTTTGACATTTGTGTCATAAAAGATTGAATCAATTTCCTTTCGTACCGCCCACCTCGCTGGAGATGGATTAGCAAAATTGCTTGTGATGACAGTTACGTTGACAGCTAGTAAGCGAGATGTTATAATTTTGTGTATTTTTACTAGGATAACAATATTTACATGAAATTTAGAGAACCCAAGGTAGAAAATTTTAAATAAAACAAACCCAGAAACGTCAACTGGACGTGTCCGTTGATTGCTCACCGTTCGTTATTTAACTCTGAATTTTAGCATTTTGCCAATCAAGTTGACCGTAATGAGAACTCGTATAGTGCACGATCTCAGACTTTTCGCCGTTGGATGAAGGTATATAGTTTCTTAAAATCAGCTGGCAAAACGAGAATACTGTTTATTAAGATTTGACTAAGATAGCTCCGTTAACTTGGTAATTTTCAACGTCAAATTAACTTAAAACGCGGTCTACATGACTATATTAAACTTGCTTTATAAGCAGTTTTACCGCAGTGTTTCTACCGCAGTACTCTATAGTCTAGCAGTAGTTTTATCATAGACTAAATACAATTAACCTACAAGACCACAATTTTCGTAGCGCGTCGAAAACTAAAGTAGGACCGGAATGGTATTATGGTACAACATGGAACTAAATTTCAAGGGACTAAAAGACGCGTCAACGCAAAAGTCGACGGTAAAAGATGACTCAACTTAAGTGGTATAGTAACTGCCGGGAAACTTGCACCTTCGACATATACGGCCCGTATTGCTTAATTAACCGACGCTATACAAGTAGATAGGATAAATTCAATGTTTCAATTCCATATTAGAGCCATGGCTTCAGATAAAATAACTAACTTCCGTAAAAACAACCGTAAAAACAGCCGAAGCTGCTATAATAGCGCGGACAGAATTTCGGGATGCGAAGAGTTAATGTCCTATTCACCTTTTGGCACAATGAACTATGGGTAAGGCACGTACATATACTCTTGTTTGATTAAAATATACGGTTGCACCACTTGCACAGAATAAGTTTATTGCATCTCATACCGACGCTATTTATATATGATGTAATGCTTTCATGCAAGATTTCCTCACAGTTTCCTCCGTTGCAATTAACTTAAATTACCCAGAGCAGAGAAAAAGACATAACATTGGTTGATGAATAAACAATAACAATTCGAATTCCGGGCATGAAAGAAAGACTGAAGAAAAGGAATGTGATAATACATGGTCCGTGCCAGGCCCCTTCCGTTTTGTGTTTGGCTCTCCGACACCGCTACGTATACCAATAAACACGAGGATCAACAAATGTGACTCAGTTATGTCACATGCAGTGTCACCAGCATGCATGGGGTGCGCCAACCAAACGGGACATCATGTAAACACGATCTTAAACGCATTATCAATTGTTACCTTAATATCATTTG
>JAOTOK010088402.1:0-15365 GCA_025770025.1 Virgularia gustaviana | reverse complement strand
AGATTTTACATTGTATTTTTAAAAAAGTTGGTGTGATCTCGCAAAGAGTTTACCGACATATTAAATTCAGATTCAGATTCAGATAGCGACGTTGCGCATGACCAATTCTTATCAGCGCAATTGGTTCGTTTTATTTACAGGCTATGACCTTGTTATTAGATTTCAATGACAATAAACGCGATACGTGTTTACGTGAGCATACGTTATATAGCTCTTATCCTGCTTTTGCTGTGTCTTTTGCTGTAGAAAACAAACAAAGTGTTTCTTGTGACAATTCTCCTCCGTTAATAAAAGTTTGCTTCTTCCAATAATATAACGCGCAATCATGATTAGTAGGAGAATTGATATGTTTATCTTGTCTTGTTTTCATATCAAACATGAACATAAGAAGTTGAATTGTATTTTTTACAATAATCGGCCACATGATAAGGAGTTTCGTTTACGCTTAATTTGTTGTTATTGTCTTAGTCACTGTTCTATCTGATGAATGTTTGTTTCAGGCTCGTATCAAACACCATATACTGAAAATTTGTTGTCATTTCAACTTGAACCTGAGATGGTGTTGCCGTTCTCATTTCCATCCTGTCAAACATCTGACGATAACGAAGATGGCGTAAGTATTGCAGTCCTGACCGATACTATTATACCTATGTTTTGATTTATTTTTGGTTGGCAAAATTCTTAAATCTCCTACTTGTCTTCTCCTGCTTTCAACCCTTCTTTTTTATGCCTTTCCATTTTGAAAACCCGGAAAAACATCGTCTCTTGTTTCTATGGACATCTGAATCAAACGTTTTCGTTGTATTAGTTAGGATACCTTTCTTGCAAGTCGACTTGTGGAAAACGTTTTGCGGCCAACTGAGGGTTTCTCATGACGCATCAATTTTTATTTTTGCTAACTTTATTGTATTATTTTATTTATTTTGTTTATAAACTTTTATAAACTTGGGTTTGGACCGATGTTAGGCTAACAGTTGGTCAGCGCCACGCATCGTCAGCTCAGTATTCCCAGGTTACCATGATATAACATTGGTTAGAACCAGATCATACCAACAATAATCGCGCGAAAAAATTACTAGTGTTGGCGAGCCTTTAGTTCACTTGAGGACCTTTAATAGTGTTTCTAACGTCATCTTTCAATTATATCGAAGTTACTAATTTATTTCTCCTTATAGATTACCAACTCAATGGACCAGTTACCAGTCGAGGCTACGACAGTCGAAGTTGAACCGTATATACCATATTTCAATTTGAAGGTCAGTGTAATCATACAACAGTTAATCAGAGAAACTAGAAATTGTATGTTGCGCTGTGTGAAGTAACGGTGCATACCATGTGACGTGTACACCATTCCATCCTATATATCCCAATCAATTCATTTGTTCCATGGCATTTTGCATGCATGTTAGCAAGGGCAATTGTGTGTGAAAATTAATTAAGCGTTCTTTATTCCGCATAACACCACGATCACATGACCCTTTCTTGTGTAGAATAGACCTTAGTTTTTAATAATGACGTCAAGTGAGGAAAACATGATGTTACACGCAATGTGATTGGTTCATCAAAAACGCAAGCCAATCAAATTGCGTGTAACATCACATTTTCCTCACTTAACGTCATTTTTAAAAAGGTCTATTTAAGAGTACTCTCAAATCATAGTTCGCGTAGAGTAGATGGTCTGGAGCCTTCATAATTGTTCAATAAAACTCATCTATGTTGAGTTAGGTTTATGCAATTGCTGTGCACATTCGTCATCACGTGTCTATTGTATTTAACCACGGTCAGCCAATGACGACCTCGAACGTGTCTATTGTTCAATCTTAGTATCTTACTGGTCAGTGACCAAGGCCGATTACTCTGATTGGTTGTTGTGTAAATATGGGGACGTGATGACGAAGGTGCACAAACTTGCATAAAGCAGAACAAATACATGTATAGATAATGAATTCTATTGGATTGTTGGATAGCTTCCAGACATCTACCATTGACTATGCTCAAATAAGCAATTACGTTTCTCGTTTCAGGTTCCTCAACAGTACAACTTACTTGGTTATAAACCTCACAGTAAACAATTGTCGGTTATTGGTCATGTTCCTAAACATGTTGTTCGACCGCTGAGGACTGGTGCAGAGGTAAACAATCTAAATGTGCTATTTAAAAAAATGAGTGGCCGTTAAAAATATAAGTACAGATATATAGACACGAGTGAGAATCGACCATAGTTTTTTGTACACTGATACAGAACGCACAAATAAAGAGATTTTGTATGCGTTTTGTTGAATTGTGTGATTACTTTTTATTTCAGGACGAAGTGATTAATCTTGTGTCCACGCTTCCTCACGCTGTCTCTTCTGATGTTAATGTGCTTGAAATCCAACCCGTTGACGATGACCTACAGGAGGACATAAGCACTATAGTGGAGGATGCAACTGAAACTGTTATCCTGGAGGGGGATATAGAGGGAGATGGTGGAGCAACATCACGTGCGAAGTCGAGACTTATTATACCGACAGAATTCTTCAAACAACCAAAGTATCACCCGTTACAGATCTTTGTGAGTGTTTTGGGGTGATTACTTGACATTAACATGCAATATTTTTACAGCTAAAAGTACACCACAGCTCTCATACCATTCCATCCTATAACCCAAAGCAACACAATACGGTACAACATACCATATCAAAACACACCACACATCTCCGTTACGTGCCACTGTGCAGCACTTCACCATGAACCGCCCCATATCACACTATTTGATACTACACCGCACTTATTATCCTGAATCACAAGACAGAGCACAATACAGCATAGTCTAGCGCACCACTTACATTTTACACCAACACGTGCTTTTTTGACACTATTTCTTTTTTCTTTTTTGTCAGAATCCGCTACCTGGACTTTGCCCTCTACAACCGCAGGTCTCGTACGCCAAAGTCGATGAAGATTATCATCTTTGTCCTTTACCTCGATACAAGCTGGATAATAAAACTAATAGCAACAAGCCACCAAGGGCTTTTATTGAAAGACCCGTAAGTTGACCATGCCTCACATAACTTCATCTAAATAACATTTACCATATTTTGCTTTGGGGACTGGTGAGGATTTATAGAGATATATGTATACGTTTTTCATGAATGGCGCCCGATCTAAATAATTTATCTAGTAATTATCTTATCTATTAACCAAAGAGAGTGAGAAATCGTTAGCTATCTCAACACAGAGAGTGAGAAATCCAATGACAGTGTTTGCACATGAACCCATCGCCATCGGAAAACTTCCGAGAAAATGGGAATGGTTGGTCTACCTAAGTTCTTTAGTGAATTTCGACCGGGATTTCCGGGTTTTGCTGCTAAATGATAAGTGCCCCAAATCTCCGATAACGAGCTCATAATTTCACGTTTGTTACCGTTTTTAGGATGTCATATCAGGCTTGATGACATGGAAAAGATTCCCTTGCCAAAGCCTCGCCACAGCGAATAACACACCAAAGTTGACCGATGTGTGGGTACCACGATGGTAAGTCAATAAATATTAAGAAGTCATAATGTGGCGTGTGATGTTTTATTGTGAAGCTTCGTGTGACATTTTTCTAAAACATTTTAAGGAACAATCCCTTTGTGGACGATCTTCTGCCCCCGGAAACCCCAGACCTGTTACAAGAACTGCCGGAGGAGGATGAAATGAGCGACACCGAATCGTAAGTTATACATTGTCTATCTGGATAAACCCTAATGTCTCTGGTTTCGTTCCATAGAGCTTTTCGCGGCAGCCATGTTTGTGGTCAACTTCAAAGTACCACCGTCCTTAATGTATCCATATTCCTTGTCGGCACTTTAAAGTTGACCACCAACATGGCCGAAACACAAAATAAATCGCCACGTTATCGTTACGGTACGGCTCAAGATGGAAAACGGGGTTTACTACACTTAATTCCGAATGTGGAATAACCGTTTTAGTAACCTTTTTTTTCCGGAATGGTCCAGAATATCTTCTTATTCTGGAATATGGTCAAACGAATAAACCTTTTGGTAACGATGCATGAAAATGGTTACTACTGTATTTAACGTACATGTGTTCCTTTACCTCAACCTTGCACTTATTTTTAGACACGAGGATGAGGTCACGGACACTACGGGCAATCCCGCTATACTTTCTCCAAATATGGTAAAAGCAATGTTTCCATTAGTGAAGCAACCCAGCCAAGAAGCTGAACAAAGGTTAGAAATCCAGCAAAGCTGGGCAGCGGGGAATCTGACGTTATATAATGTTATGGGGTATATGGGTGCAGTATGCTTGATGAAAAACAGTGTCGACACCCCTTTTATTAAATTATTATTTATAACAATTATTCAACTTGTATGATGTCTTGGTTTTCACATGATATAAATAAATATTCAGCCTCACTTTGTATTAACTACCTCATCCTGCAGCTTTATTAGATAACACAAACATCGACTGAATAATTCTTGATATCATGTTCAACCTCGTTCAATAATTGCCATATTTGTTAGCGTAAAACTTCACGGTTTTTATGTTTATGATTGAACTATATGAAGAGACTACAAGATTTGTTTTAAACAAGTTAATTTAAACCAAATTAAAATGCATGTTTTATATAGCCTCAAATACTTTTTCTATCCAGCTCTGAAGAAACATTTCCTTACGGTGGAAAATTACCATCGAACAATAATCCAGTATCGGATAATGGAATAATACCTAGGTATGTATTTGTTGATGACGTCATTATTTCAATAATAGTAATATAAATACGTAAGTACGGGAATCCTATACATCTATAGTTACATAACTATGAAGAAGTTAACTCACAATCAATGTTATAATAATATTGCCATTTAAAGTGCCTATAAACCCAAAATGGATTTTTGTAGACTTGAATAGAGATTAAAAATTTATTTAATATGTTATGGATTAGATTTCAGTATGTATTGTAGTTTCTAAGATATTATGACTAAAGGTGAGCATTTTGTGAAAAAGTTGCGCCAGAAAGGGCCTGGATCCCAAATATATCTCCGAAAAATGACTATTCTAGGTCGCTATGAGAACTCAAGAATGAATGAGTCTTAGACATCATCTATATCACTTTAAAGACGACCCATTGTTCAGTTCATTGGAGAGAAAAACCCATTCGTTTCACAGTATACAGTGAGAACGGTGTATTCCTGGGATCCAGGCCTCTATCTTGCGCACATTTTCTTTTATCCATTATATTTCCTAAGCTAAAAGTCTAATCTAAACACTCATTCAAAATTTAATACTACCATTCTTAGCTAGCTCACATCAATCAAAAATCCATTTTGGGTTTATATAGGCACTTTAAGGATCGCTCCCTATAGTTATTTAAAACGTGAACAAGCAGTATCTGCAATAGCAAAATCCATCATTTATATCCGTAGGACTGTTATAAAAACTACTGTAACAATAAAATAGTGTTAAGGAGAGTTGAATGTGAATGCTTATAAAGGTACAAAATGGGTTGCTATGGCAACAATAACGATTCAAAATGGCCACCATATTGCGGATTTTTCAATTTATCTTGACCATCAATTAAAGAAATTTTTCCCTTCTCAATATTAAGACTCTCAAGTCTAAAAGATCGCCTGTATATGGTAGCTATACTAATTCACTGCGGAAGTCGCTGAGCTTCCTACGGTTGGTCAACGGTTTGTGATTTGCTTGCAGGCGCATCCATTCACATGAGTTTCTTACCTTTTAAGGGAAAGAAATACATTAACTTTTCCTTAATGTGTCATCCTATTTTCACACAACAGGCTATCCGGGCTCGTTTAATGACTTTAAACCCATCCAACTCCAAATTAGAATTCAGAAACAGCTGGCACTCAATAGCGATTTTTATTTGGTATTGCAAGCTTTTATCTTTATAATTCTGTAGACTTGCATTATTACATAATTTAGTTTTGTTTTCTGATTATAGTTAATTTACTCATAGCTATCCAACTAAATTTCAACATTTCTCAGTAATAATCCATAAGGCAAACGAATCAATCGCGTCTACAATACTTGGTCACATACAGCGTGTCATTATACAAAACACTCCTTATTAGTATTCTTTATATAAAATATTTTCCTAAAAAGAATTAAGCGTTTCCTAGCTTAGCATTAACAGTTCCTATAAGGAGATGCAAAGTTAAAATATGCCATAATAATTTCCCCTTCCTGATTGGTAAGTATATATTAACGTGTGTTAGACACAGCAACATAAAAAGTGGAGTTTTCAACTCAAACTACTCCATTCACTCTCAGTTTAGCGCGGAGTGCTTTGGGCTAGGAACGATAAAAAACTTTTCGTTGATCACGCCCACTATAGCGTATTACTCCTTAATTGGCTTGGCTACTGCCGCTACCAAAATTATCCCCAATCTTAAAGGGGGGGGGGTTTACAGTCGCTTCTGCGCATAGCAAAACCGGGCTCCTGATGTAAACATCCTATAAATTTTGCATTTGGGGAGCTTTTTTAAATAAACCGTGTTATATATTGTCATTTTAAGGCACCCAAACGATAGATATTCAGTTAGTACATGGTATTCTACAATTTAGAAGTTCAAAATGTAAACAAAGCGTTTGTTTACGTTACGCCGTTGTAACCCCCCTTTAATATATCAAGTGAGCATGGGTATATAATGCGTGCTGTGAAACAGGATGCTATTCTATATATAAAGAATACTATACTGATGTTTTTGAAGCCGATGCGCTAGTGGTCAATATATAGACCAGATAAAACACGACTTGTGAGTTTATTAAACAGCAGCTACATATGGGCTTCTCGATCATGTGAGTTTTTATTCTCTAAAGGTGTTGTGATACACAACCAACCGTTATTATTATAACAGTAGTGGTAATGCTATATCTGTTTGCTCAGTTCCGCGTCTTATAGCTGAATTGTTATAACTTTTTAGGAATGAGCGAGAAAAAGAACTTTTGACTTATTTAAAAACTCAGAACGACCGACTTGGGCGGTTAGTCAGGAAAAAGTATGAAGAAATGAACACTTTGCTGAAAAACAAGGACTTGAAAATAGAGTTTTCCTGAAACGACAATCGCTTTTTTAGAAGAAAGTTTCTTTTGCAAGTTCTTTGTAAATAAATGGTGCACTCAGAAACCTTTGCATATAGACAGAAATCTTGATATTGTTTATATAATGTTCAGATGTTTGTAAATTATTGAACTATATAATATAAGGGTTATTGTTTACGTATTGTATCATTATCTTAATATTGTTTTTGAAGAAAATTTGTCTGATGTTACTGTTAGGTTAAATAAATATAGTCAATGGCAAGAAGAAGACTTTGCTGCTTCTTCCCTATTTGTACTCTTTAAAAATTCCTCTATAATGCCTAAATATTTTACAGTATTTTGCACTGACAATCAATGTTTTAGTAGGTCTCGTTCTTGACCCCCACCTCTGTCAAATTACACTGGAATGTTGACGTGATTGAAACCCAAGAATGACGGAACATAATTATAACTCTGGGAGTTAACGAGAATGCAAAGGTATGTAACTGAAGAAGGTTTTTCTATTTAGCCTGCAGCTTTTCTGCGGGTGAGAAAATTGTCTGCTTGTCTTGCTTGTAGGCCAGGAAGTGTTAAAAAGATAAATTGCCATGCAATGTTTTTAATGTCAATAAACTGTACTTTTTGAGCATGACGTACGTTCTAGCACACTCTATAACAGTGAGAGATTCAAGACTGACGTTACCAAAAGGACGAGCCAGTCGCATGTTTGTTTGGGGTTTTCATCATACTCGCAAAGACTTAAGCCAGGCTAGCAGCTGCCAGTTCATGGTTTACGATACTGCTCCGGTGACTAAACAAATGTTGCAATATGACTGACGATTTTCAGGGCGATTTTCGTCGCCAAGGTCATGGAAATGAAATCGTGGGCTATCGGATTATGCTGCGAAAACCGCGCGATTGCATGGGTGCCTAACATCTCTCTACATTTGCAACAAAAATGGCCATAAAAGACGTCGTCACACATTACTACGGCGACAGGTCTCACACGTTTATAAGTTTTGGATATGAAATCAAGCTGACAGTTTTCATGCCTATGAGGCATGATCGTTTTCATCTCCCCCCCTCCCCAAAAAAGTTACCTAGTTGGATGGGGCCCTGCGATACTTAAATGCAAACTAAAACTATACTGCATGGTGGTGTTAAAAAGTGTCCGACTCCTGCCTTAATTGTCGCCGCGATGATCCTGCAATGACAGCAGTCTGCAACATACTGCACCATAGCCATAGGTGAAAGCTTTATTCCTGCTTAGCTTTCTTGTGACATTTTTTGCTTGCATATAATTATAGTTTTCAGTAATATGTGCAATCGCTATGCGGAGAAATTTTTTGCATGATAAAATATAAATCAATAAGTAACGTAGCTATATACAATTTAATACGTATTATGTTTGGGCAAGCAAGTTTAATATGTAAGGATTGTTTACAGTAGTACTTATGCATCATCCAGCTAATGCGAGATTAAAACAAATTTTCAACAAATTGATTATAGAAGCGAGTTCGGAGTAATTGCCACTGCGCATTGATATAACGCGTTCTGCGCCGGGATAAAAATTTCCATTCCAATAGATTGTATTGTGATAGGAATTTTTATCCCGATGCACAACAACGGGCCATTTGAATGCGCAGTGGTAACTCCGAACTCGCTTATTTACCAGACATATTCGATGAAAGAAACATCTTCGAATGTACATGTATAGTCACTGTAAGATTGCATTCCAAAGTTAGGATTACAATTGGCAGTAACATGCTGGACTGATGAAGTCGTGACCTTTATTGAGGCAGGAAAACACTTGTATAGTTATAAGTTGGAATTATCACTATAGCTAAGCACTTCTACCAACTGTGGGACCGTGTGACACTTAAATATGGACTCTGGTATTTAATTATGGCTCAGAACGATGGTACAGAGACCCGGCCATGAGCACACCGTAGTAGCCTGATACTGTGCTCATTGAAGCACTCTCCATTGCAACAATAACTTCTGAATCTGATCACTAAAATTAATGCTAATTAAATCATCTAAATTGGCAGATTAATCATTTGTAGTTATCACCTTTGGCCGACAATTATATGCAAAGAAAATGCAAATTTAGCTTAAAAAGCTGATAACAAAAATAATATGGCACGATCAGACGTTCTAAAACGTTTTTTGAATTCTAGGGGAGTGTTATAGTTTAAAACTACCCTAAATTCTGTGCTGCTAGAGCCGGTTGTTCGAACCTCGGTTAGCTTAACTCTGCATGTTTAGTGCGTGCTTTGTGAAACCCAGTTTCTTCCTATAATCTTAACAGTTGTAAATTGGTTGAAGTGCTGAATTTTAACGAATTGAATTTTAATTAAATGGAAACTACCCATTCTTACACAGTAAAATCAAAAGTGTAGGTTAACGTTTAACCCTAGGTTAGCAATAACCGGCAGTGTTTTTGACTTGAAACTTTCATCGCCTTTCTCACGTAGGAAAATTTATACGTCACTCTTGAAGAATAATTGTAACGGGTAGTATACCATTCGCTTCACAATAGCTTCACTTCGATCAGCCTATGAAAATTCAAATTGATAGTTCCAGTTCCATAATATAGTGCTACACGCTGAAGAGCGTATAATTTATCGGGTATTTTGGGCTGCTTATACAAACAGTCATCACGTGAGGGTCAAACTTGAAAGATCAATGAATTTTATATTCTCCAAATTACTTTATACGGACTTTTATACATATCCTAAATCAATGAATGTCCCATGTTAGTCAAACTGCACTGAAATGTCATAGAATTGGCCCGATAGCTAGGTTTTAATAGTTTGGTGAGGTGATCCCCAATCAAGAAGTATTCCGTTGTTATTCATGAGAACCAAATACCATGTAGCGTATCCTATAGCTATGTACAATACTTTGTATTTAAATATAATTTGAATTCTTTAAATATAATTCTGTTGTTTTTGTTTTTATTTGATACACCAGCATATGTAAATCCGTTTTGGGGATTCAACCACGTGATATTCCGCTTTAATTTGACTAAGGTGGGGGGTCAATAATTTAAACGAGATCCACTAAAATATTGATTGTCAATGCAAATTACTGATTAGTTCTCTGATTATTATAAATAAAGCCAAGTTAATGAGGCCGAAAGGTTTAAAAAAGGGTTCATTCATAAAATAATAGTTCCATATTTTTTAATCCGGCAAAGAATGCCGAAAAAGTGTAAAAAAGCTGTTAACATATATCCCTTAATTAATTCACATAATTCATTTTCGCGTAATGAACTCTTAATTAATGTTTAGTTTATAACCAGGGTAATGTGTCGATAATGTTATACCAAAATGCATGGCATATTTCATGTCTACGACTTCCCAGAGGCCGCATGAGCAATATAGGGCTATAGGCCTTCGCTGAACAATCAGTTTAAACGAAACATTTTATGTAAGCTAATATTAACATATCCTGAAGTGTAAGCAATAACTCGAGGGCTGGTGATCATGCATCGTTCAATCAGTCGACGTTGTCGTCGTTACCAGCCAACAGTCCGACTTACAACTTTATGTGTAATAAAATTTTATTCCTATTTCTATTAGGAACGTAAAGGCAAATGAACGTTAGGTGTTACACTTTGTCTTTTTTTGTTGGTTGTTGTATTGTCTCTGATGCTATACAGTTAGCTATAGTCGTGTTCTTATAATCGATGGCAATCATTTTGATACCTTTGAAGGCACCGCTGCCAAAGTTGCCACATCTAAATCTATTCAAAACTGCTTTTGCATTGAGAAGATCCAACTGCGAATGAATTTGATGCTCTCTGCTTGCATGCGGTGAAACAGCTGTATAGTGAAATGAGGTGGTCTTATTTCAAATACTTTTACCTAGTAGGGGAGCTATACAACGTTAATTTTAAATATTGTATGTCTTGTATCGATGGAGCTCATGACTTCAGGTTTTGGTTACTTCCGTGCTTCGCAACTACTGCTGATAGTAAATCTATGACATCATATATAATTATTAGCCTGATTGACACGACTAATATAATTAAATAGTACAACACATCAAAAGCTGAGGAGTTTGTTATCCTGTGTAAATGTTAAAAGAAATTTCCGAAAAGGTTTACAGGCGTCCACTGGGTGCTCTATTTAAAAAGCTGTGAACGGATGACGACAGAAATCGACCGAAGTGTTAATACTGTTAACAATACTCTTCAAGGCGCTCCACTCGTCAGAACAACACATACAAATTTAAATGTGAAACCCATTACGAGCGGTCAGACTTGGCCGTCTTTGTGACAACCTGCAATCCCCACTGAGAAACGACGGTCAATATTTACTTGCACGGGATTCGTGATCAGTAGGCCTGCTATGACTTATACAATCTGGCAACAGTTGTGTCAAGTCATATGAAAGTCAAGGAGCATATTCATCCTTCGGCCATCGATGACTTTGAGGTGTCTATATGTATTCTTTTTCAAGAGAAAAATCCGATGTTTTATATCGCTGTTAGCGTTAATCTTCATAATTGCTCAATTTCTACGACTACTTTCCAGCTTCCACCGGCAGAACACTATTTACCCGCGGAATGAATTGTTATCCTCACCGCAAGTACATCTTGGTTTTGGCCAACTACGAGCCTTGGCGAATGACAAATTACACTGGTATGCACAAGCCACACAACGCAAGGTTGCCAATACCGTCCAAACCCATAACGTAAGTGTGGCAGGAACATCGAAGCTTCACCCAAAGAAGTTTATATTTGCATTTCGTTATTATGAACAACTAGGAAGAGCAACTGAAAATCTCTTGGACCTGTGTTCTTTAGCAGCGTACGGAGGCCGTGAAGTCGTTGCACCTTACGTGAATAATTCTCGCATGTCTGGCCTGCGCTATGGTGTGGTTCATCACTATAACAAGAGGAGACGCAGAAAAAGCTTCGGTCCATTTCAAACATATTTTGATTTGGACCAAGTGAACGATAAATTACGATCCAGTGGCTATGGCACACTGACCTCGTTCGACGAAATGGCGCGCTCATGTAACCATCGATTAAATATTCTTGTACATTTTCTTTACCCTGAAAGACCGGCGATAACTGACACAGCATCGTGGTATCAGATTAGAGAGAGAGATATAAGAGACATTTACCTTAGGGCTAGACGGAACAATGGATGGACAAATTGCCCGCAGATTCGCAAATCAGACCTGGATAAGCAGCTTGGGGGATTTAAAATAAGCAGGTATTTGTGTGTTGATCCAGAGATTGTACGCAGTTTAGAAAGATTTGAAGATGAAATTCTTCATGGCGCAAATTGTGTGGGGATTGTGCAATGGAAAGGAGGTGGGCCTGGGAGAACACACTTTCCGCTAGCATCAACCATCAACACTGAGCTTTATCCGTTTCATTTAAGACACAATGAACGATTAGTAAATATTGCAGAGACGTTTATAGATAAGTCTGGTATTGGGAGACCGTTTATTTCAGTTCACGTGAGAACCGAACGCCATATCATTCGACGTGGGCTTAACGTTACTCGTCATTGCTTTCGTAAATTAGCCTCAAGGGTCGAAAGACTTCGAACAAAACATAACTGGAATGTATATTTAGCAAGTGATATTGTTGATCATGGCTCCGATACGCTCACCAAAGAACTTGGCAGAAAACAGCGGCTTCAATTGTACAGAGAACTACACAAATTATTGAATTATCCATTTACCCTGAGCGAGGTAGAGGGTCTGTATGATAGAGGAGCAATTGCCATTATTGAAATGCATATTTTGGCTGCAGGTCGGAAACTTCTTACTCTAGGTGGAGGAAATTATCAAGAATGGATTGTGAAGCTGTACTCGGAAAATGTACAGGATACGTCGCATTCGCTTTATCGTATTTGCGAACTGCGTTAGATAATGCGAGTATTTGAACGTGTCAATGATGAGGTGTCATTCATCGAAAGTTTACACCGCATTTGTCAGGTTTATGTACGAAATGTTTATAAATCCATTGCACACGATACTATTGTGTTGTGACAACATTGTCTTAATTGCTGAATAGAATTTGAAAGAAGCAGCAGCAATGAGTATCAAGTGATTTAACATAACAAACGGCTTTACAAAGGTGTATTGTTTTATATACACGTAATTAAGTCCTAAATCTTATCAGCTTACTCCACTGAGCTCACTCGCAGTCGCACTAATGTTGAATGTTGCTATATTGCGTTTGTACACACATTCTGTGACAAAACCTTTCATATTCGGCCGCAGGTTCGTATAATAATAGGTTAATTGAGAACGAAATATAACTGGCAATTGAAAATGAGCTTGCATGATCTGGCTATCAAGCTGAGTCTCGCAAGTTGGCACGATATAATTTCGTATGAAAGTGAACCAAGGAAATCAATATAAATAACCGGTAGAAGTGAGTGGGAATGCGGTAATAATATACTAATATCCAATTACCAGTAAAGCTTATAATCGTGTTACGATCTCTTTGATTTTAAAGTCGAATCCTATAATCCATGGCCATAAACCAGGAATTGTTATTCACTATGGAGTAAACGTTTGATCTGTCAGATAGAGATGAGGTCCCACTGTGTAGCAGATTGTTTGATAGTCTGCAGTAAGAACGATCATATTTCGATACTTCATTCCAAGCTAAAGAGAGACGGTGTTTTCTCAGCATGTGTTTTGCCCACATATTTAGTCTAGGCTGACCCCGATCTATTATCATACTATCATTGCTGAATTAGATAATAAATCGAAAGACAACCCCTTAGGAACGCCCAACATTTATTAGTTTGTCATTGTACTTAGTAGATTACGTTACCATTCTAACGTTATCTCCACTAAAACAAACATGATTAACTTATCATCAAACAAAAACATCTCGCGCCATTTCTGTCCTTTGTTGACACTGCATGAATCTAGCCTGCTACGTGCGATATTTCGCAAAAAATAATAATATTCCAATGAGTTGACATCACATATTTCCAAAAGATGATATGAAATATTTTCCTCGTTGGCTTTCTTCACTTCCAGAACGGAAATTGTCAACTTGGACAAGAAATCGCTCAATATATAGGATGCATGATCGTTTAAAGGCTTTAAAATAATCCTTAGAACACGCTTGACCAATACAATACTCATGGATAGGTACGACTGGAACTTTTGCAAGGGAGTCATTTCAAAAGATCGCATTGAAAATCAGTTTTTTTATTGCTGGGAAAACGCGTTATTTTTAAAAGCTGCAAATTATTGTTTTTAGCTAGTTAAGCAAATTTTCGTTAGTACAAAACGTTAAAACGTTCAATTTTTGCTGGATCAGTTCATTCAGTTGTATAACGGTGGGTAAATATGTCGGAGCTCATATCAATGATTTACTTTATGGTTGCAATAAGGATTGACGGCCGTTGAGTTTTGTATTTTTCAAAACTTTGTGTAACGATTAATACGAATGAATTTTAATAACCCTAGCTAGAAGACCCAAGTACTTCTTCCCATTGACGATTGAAATTGTCTGGCGTTAGACAGACTATAATACATAATATGACCCATTGAATTCTTCAGGGTTAACGACAATCGGTGACCCTTAAACGGTTGTCAATGATAACTTTCAGGTTACCTATAGCCTTATGAATTTTGCATTTTTCCTGATTGATTTTTAGCCTACAGTCATTCCAGTAAAATGAACTGTTTCTTATAGCCTATGCCAAGGATCGGAAACTTTAATTCTTCAACTAAGCCTCCTTGCCAGTGTCACGACACTGGTGCTTCATCAGATCACTGACAGTGTTATAGTGTTATAGGTAAACCGATCAACTTAACGACAATATTAAACCAGGTTACATGTACGCCGTATTTACTTGTTATTCGGAGTCGTTGACCCAAGAAAGAGTTACACCTTTTGATTGAGCACATCTTCATAAAATAGAAGCACTTAATTGGATTCACCAAAGCCCAATGGGGTGCGTCCCCTTTTTTGCTGTACTTACATTGGTAATGGCGCGTGAACGCAAGACCTCGTTTTCATAAACGTCGAACATTAGTTAAGATTTTATCGCTATATAGTTTGGTTATTACAACCACCAAGTTAATTGGAGACATCACCATGCACCGGACATCAACAGAGAACGACAATTAACGAACTAATGGATGGATGCAATTGAAATGAAAGTGTTTCTGACCGTCTGCACCTCAAAACTGATGCTGGTTTAATGTTTGTTATAGTATCAAACATTTTAAAATTAAAGGTGGAAAGGGACTTGACATCTCCCCGTCATATCGTATAAAGAAGCCATAACAATCTCACGGGTACGGCAAAATTAAAGTTTTCACGTCGTCGACAGG
>JAOTOK010088291.1:0-15365 GCA_025770025.1 Virgularia gustaviana | reverse complement strand
CGGTCAAAAATGAATGCTAGTACGCTACTACCCAATCCAAAATCCTTTACCAGCAGACAACTTGTTTTCTTACTCTACTTCGCAATGTCCTCTAGGCTCTATCTACTCGACTATAGTCGCATATTGAATGACCGCAATTTACGTCATCAACTCCCAACTCGACCCATTCTCCCTGGTGCGGTCGTGAACCAATCCTATTATACCTTTCGGAAGCGATAGCTCCTCGAATATTTGTCCGAATTGGAAATTTTTTTCGCCAAAAATTATCAAAAATCGCATTCTATTCATTTCCGTAAAAAAAATTCGGGAGGTTAGGTGCACTTTAATGTTTCTTTACCACATTGCATTTTGTATGTATCCCATTTATACTATACACAGTAACATTATATATAATTATTAAGACTCAAATACGAAATGAAAGTAATGACACAATTTTTTAACCATGGGAGCTCCATGGCTGCTATTTATTTGTATTGGTTTACATAACTACTTACATATTCCACCACATCCACTTTCAAGCCACTCCATATATAAAAATTTGAAATTTTAGCCAATGTGTTATTGATGCCACTATGTGCACCCATAGCATTATAATGATACTGGTGTAGAATTTCTTATATATCATTCAGACCAGTTACCACTTTTTTTCACAAAGTCTTCTTGCGCCCTTTATATATCAACTCTTGCCCTAGAACCAATGAAATTAGTTGAATTACTTAATTCCGACGTGACTAGGGATTTAAATAAATACCATGCACCTAAATGCAGGTTAAGCAAGATTTATTGCAGTAAAAGTGGAAAGTGTGACCAGATTGTAAATAAATTAAATATCTATATATCATGTTCACCAACACTAAACCAATCAAAATGCTCAGAACATTTACTGTAATTGGCAAAGTTATTTTTTTAATAATGTACATACTTTCAGCATCCCACTGATGAGTCTTTGCCTGGTTTCTAAGATATGGTAACTTGTTCTCTTTCAGGTATATTATTAAATTATCACACAGGATTTTGTGCTTTGCCAGTCTTTCATCTCGACTCATTTCCACCTTGGGTGGATTTTCAGGTGTAGTCAAGACCTCCTCACACACTATATATCAGCATCTTTTCTCGGTGTAGGTGTCATGGTTTTCTAGGAGCAAAATGTGAAACAATGAAATATAACAAACATAATTATGAACCAACATACATACACCTACATGGTGTAGATCTATGTTGTATTATTAAATTGCCTATAAAGCAAAAATTTTTATTGTGTCATCTGAAAGAACTCTCAACATAATGTGGAATATCAATTTACACCTTTGTCATATTTTATCTTGTTCGCGGAATATTTTGGATTAAATCATATGCAAATGAAATAGTCTATTGTCAAAATTTTAAAACGATATAAGTGACTGCTTGATTGAATAACCATTGTTGCTTAAAGATTTATTACACTGTTAATTTCAGAGTGCTATTTTAACACCAGTACCGGTGCTAGAATAACACCAAATGGTGGTGTTAAATAAAAAGTGTTATTTCAGCACCAATATGGGTGCTATTTTAGCACACCAAATTTCGTGTTAAATTTGAAGGTGTTATATTAACACCTAGCGTCCGTAACACCTTTCGATAGTGTTAAAATAACACCACTCTCACAAAGGAAAAGTGCTAAATTGACACCATTTTTGTTCTTGAATGTTTGGTGTTATTTTAACACCCTTATTGGATGATAGCATCAATGGAAAATTAATAACACCACTCATCAAACTAAGAGTCAAATTACACCATTCATGTTACCTATTTACAACAAAATTCCTCATTGTCAACTACTGTATTTTAAGTCTTTGCTAGAGAAAAGCGAATGGACACACTGGAAGGGGTCATCATTATCTTTTACTTAAAACTCTAAAATATGGGGTTATCTACAAACTATTTAAGATATATCATTCAGCTCCTCTAACATTTACAAAGCCATGAAGTAGTGCTTAACAGGAAATTTGGCATGCAACATGACAGTAATTATAATATGTAATACACAGCAAAAATGTCTGAGAGATTTTACTCAAAAACTCAGTGTAAATAAATGCACCCACGGTGGCTCAACATTTTCAGTAAAGTAACTCGATGCCTTGAGTAAATCTACTAAAATTTCTGAGTAAAACCAATGCACCCCCAGTGACTCAAATTTTTTAGTAAAAGAGATGATGTTATATTTCCCCGGAGGGTTAGGTACTTACCTGATGGGGAGATGAAGTTCTCCAAGGACCTTCGAACACTGATAGGAGCAATACTGGTGCAGGTCCGCGGCCAGCAGCGGTCTGGTACCCACATAATTAATTTGTTGTGCATGCGCATGATCATCCTCTGATGGAGTGCAAGCTGAGGTGTGGCAGTAAGAAGAAAACAAGGGTGGGGTGGCAAAGGAGTTTTCACTGGTTGGGATCCCGTATTGCTACTATCAGTCTTAGAAGGTCCTCAGAGAACTTCATCTCCCCGTCAGGTAAGTACCTAACCCTCCGGGAGATATAATTTCTCCTTCGTCCCTTCTCCGACTGATAGTTGCAATACTGGTGCAGATTGTGAAGCCTTACTGCAACACATACTTTTTCAACAGCCATTTGCGACTGTAAATGAACATCAACTTTATTAATCTCGGAATTAAAACAGACTAGAGTTCCTGAACCGTATTTAAAACAGTATTTGCAAAATTGTCTTCTGTTGGCTTATAATAGTGTTTTCGGAATCCCAATGCCGATGACCAATAGGCCGCTGCCAGGATAGATTCCATTGGCAAACCCGAGGTGGCTGCAGCGGATGTTGACGCGGATCTTGTTGAATGTCCTGTTTGTTGTACGGATATGCATGCTTTGGTCAGGACCATACACAGCCGCCTTGAGAGAGTCTGCGTTCCAATCGCCTTGTGCGGAGCTCTGTACGAAACCAGAAGTTGTTCTTCTGTCCCTCGAAGTTCCGTAGTATGTTGCACATACACTTCCAAGCATTTTACTACACATAACTTGGGATCTTCAAATGCATGAAAGATTACCTCCTGACCAGGATGGTTTGCTCGTGAATTCTTTACGTGTTTTGCCCATGTATAAGTCCATGTACTCGCGCTGCCGATGTAATGGCTAAGAGCATTGATAGTTTTAATGATAGTTCCAGGGGTGGTAAGTGCTCTACGGAGTCTAACTGGCATAGGAAAGAGATTACTTTACCTACCGACCATGTAGTAGATTTTATAGGCAGAGGTGGAGTTAGTTCAAATACCCCTTTCATGAACTTGGAGACCACTGGTAGGTACCAACCGTTTGACCATCCGCGAGGTCATGGAATTGTGAGATGCATGCTTTATATACCCCCAGCGTTCGGTAAGAAAGTCTCCTTTCTTTGAATTGGGACACGAGAAACTCCAAGATAGTTGTCACAGGTGCTGAAAAGGGACATTGATTCCGTTCCACGCACCAGCTAGCCCAAATCTTCCATGGTCCTGCGAACCTTTTCTTGGTGCTGTCCCACCAAGATGCCAAGAGGACACGGCAAACAGTTTCTGAAAAGCCCTCTTCGTTTTTTCGTCCCCTGAAAGAGGCCATACAGTCAGCACGACTGTCTCCCACAGCGGGTGGACTGCTGTCGAGTTGAACGAGAGAAAGACTATGGTCATGGATACTGGGAGTTTCGATGGAAGATCTACTAACATTTCCTGTAGTGTGGGATACCATGCCTGTCTGGACCAAGCTGGCTTTGTCCTGACAGATTTTCAGCAGGATTCGATGAAAGAGCACAATCGGAGGGTGTATCAGTGATGTCCACTGACTCCATTCTAGGGTGAACGCATTGATCGCCCAGGTCTGGGCAGCATGCTACATAAAGTGGTACTTGATGGTTCAATCGCGAGGCGAAAAGGTCTACCACCGGTGTGTAGTAACGCTATTGAATTTTCATGAACAGATGGTGTGCCAGTGTCCATTCCATCCTGGCATTCATTTGTCTTGACTCGGCATTTGCATCTATGCTCTTGATCCCTGGAATATGTTGGGCTACCAATGTTATTCTTTTTCGACTGACATAGTTCCCAGATTTCTAGTGCTAGCCCCGTGAGTTGATTGGATCTTGTCCCACCTCTTTTGTTTATGTAGGCTACCGCTGTCCATCTGTAATAAGATGTGTTTCTCTGGTAGTTGGAGGGTTCCATTCAAAAAGGATTGTATGGCAAGTTGAGCCGCTTTCAGTTCTAGGACATTGATATGCATCTGTTGTTCGTCTCGGTTCCAGTGTCCTCCTGTATACTGTCCCTGACAAACCGCTCCCCAACCCAGTAGGGATGCATCGGTCCGCATTGTTATCTGGCTTATCTGTTTGTGGATCAGTTCGCCGTTCTCCTCCACTGGTCTGGTCGATATCCACCAGCGTAAGTCCACTATCGCTCCCGATGTGAAAGTCACCTGCTGGTTCCGGGCTCAGATACAATATGTGTGGATCGACGTGATCTGTTGCTCCTGCAACTTCCGGTAATGCAGAGGTGCAGTAGATAAGCCAATTTTGGATATCTGGGTCATGCATCCCAGAATGGATATCAGGTCTTGAAGTGTGCATAGCTTTTTCACTATCAGCGATCTCGCTTCCTCTTGTAGTTCCACGAGCTTCGTCATGGGGACCACTATAACATGGAGACTGGTAGGCATTGGAATTCAAAGATCTCGTCCTCGAAAATGAACCGCAGAAACTTCCTGCACTCTTCCGGTACTGGAATCGAATAGTATGCGTCTTTCATCATGTAATCGTTTTGTCATATAGTCATACGTAGTAACTGTAAACCTTCCATTTTGAACGTGGTTGTCTCCATGAACTGGTACAGTTGTTTCAAGTTGAACACTGGATGGTTTTTGTTGTTTTGTTGAACACCAAACAACGTTGAGGTGAACTCGTTGCTCATGGAAAAGGTTACCTTGTTGATTGCCTGTTTGTTTAGCAGGTCGGCTATCGCTTGCTGAAGCAGGATTCGCTGATTTGGTGTTTTGGCTCTTGTGATGCGTTGTCGAACTTGAAATGGAGTTTTTGTTAAAGGTATACATAGGATTTTTTTATATTTTCACATATATCATGTAAAATTTGACGCTCTATCTACTGGTACATTGCATTTCCCCATCACAGGCTCAAAGGTGATTCAGGGCAGTCTTAAATCTCGTGCGCGCAAAAAACGCTGAAAGAAATATCCGGTTAACACTCGGCACATCAGTTTTACAACCATCAACTTTTTTCTCTCAAACCGCTACATAGGGTTTTTTATTTTCACATATATCATGTAAAATTTGATGCTCTATCTACTGGTGCATTGCATTCCCCCATCACAGGCTCAATATATGAAACGTTATTATATTTTTGGCAGCATAGTGCAACCGTCAGATTAAATTAAAAAGCTAAATTAAAACATATCTTATTTATATTCAGGGCCGCCGCCAGGGCTTTGCGGCAGCGGGAGGGCGAGGACAAAATTTTCTGACAAAATGGGCGTGCTAATGGGTGTGGTCATTGTATCTTTTCATAATAAAATAGAAGTTAAAAAGGTGCTTGTTAATTATGGCGTTCCGTTGCGGACAAAAAAATACTCCAAATAAAAAAATTGTGTTGAAAAAATAAAAAATGGCATCATATTTTAACAAATTATTGCCAAATAAAAAATAAACTATTTCAAAAAGTTAAAAACAATAACGAATCAAAAAAATGTCGACTTAAAACCGGAAGTTACCTAAAGACGATGATCTTGAAAAAAATCTCATTAAATGGAAACGGAAGTGCAAAGTCAAAACTTTTCCCAGGAAATGGAAAGGGTTTGAGAACCCAGTAAAGTTGTCAATTGTCAACCCACTAAAGCTTATCGATGGTGCATAGGTGGTTGCCAGACATAAAGAGTTCTTCTTCTCTTTGGGAAGGCTTATTGACTCTTGTGATAGTCAATAGCATTCTGCTTCACACGATCGGTCCGAGTTCTTGACTAGAAGACTAGACGAATATGCAAGAACACTGTCAATTATTGTGACCAGATTTAACAGGAATTTGCTCTTCTTGACGAGGCTGACGAGAATGGCGTGTTAAGCGTAATGTCGGTGGAAGATAGTGGCGTACGTGGACGACCGAGATTTCAAATTAGAGAAGAACAGCTACATGCTTTGCACAGAGATTGTGGTATGCGATGGAGTGACATTGCAAGGAGTCTTGGTGTGTCAGAAAGGACAGTTCCCCGCAGGCGAAACCAATACGGTATGCCAGTGGAAGGCAGGGAATTTTCCAACATTTCAGATCACCAATTAGACGAATTTGTTGGTAGCATTCTGCAAGCAACTCCGGCCATTCGTTTGAGAATGATTATGGGGTCACTTAGACATCACGGTCACATAGTACAAAGACACTGCATAATACACCCTATACGCAGAGTCGATCCCATTACTTCAACTCTTAGAAATTCGAGAAGAATTATCCAAAGATCATACAACGTTTCCTGCCCAAATGCATTGTGGTATGTCGATTATATATTCTGTAGCTGATCGCAGGCATATATATTGGCAATTAGGAATTTACTAATCAGATTGTATTGACTGTAGGCCGGTAGCTGCATGAAGAACAAGAGGTGGTGGGGGCATCGGTTTGCTTCCAGGGAGATGTTTTAAATCTTCAATCTTGACAGTTGCAAATTGAATATTGCAACCATGGCCGGCCACAAGACACCCAACCCCCTATATTTGAGAAACAACAAAACCATTTTTTAATTTTATTTTTAACTTTTGCAAAGTTGGAGCCCCCCCAGTTCTGCCACCTATGGTATTGTATAAATACTAAATACTTAATTAAATTTAATTACTATTTATACTCTAAATCAGATGAGTAAATTCCTAATTGACATATTTACCTGATATTTGAAAATACCTGAAATAATGAAGGGAGTTATGGTGCAATAGCTAGTGGTCTTTTACCACCTCTTATGGTAAAATAAATAACGTTTTGGTTTGGTGACTTACTGATGATCTTTTTGTAATATTATTTTGTTATAAAGGCATATCAATGGGAACCATAAGCTCATCCAACCTTATCGACTGGTCATTTATGGGGCATAGATGGGTTCTCTCGATTATGTGTCTATCTAAAGGTCTCATCCAACAACAACAAAGCAGAAACTGTGCTTACCTCCTTACAAGAAGCTGTCACTAAGTACAATTTACCATCAAGGGTCAGGTGCGACCTTGGTTTGAAAAACTTGGAAGTTGGTCGGTTCATCCTTACAATGCAGGGCATAAATCGTGGGAGCATAATCACAGGGACATCTGTCCACAATCAAAGAATCGAGAGGCTGTGGCGAGATGTAAATCGCATTGTCATTTCATGGTATTTAAATATATTTCTCTTTCTGGAAAACCAAAATGAATTGGATTGTACTGATGAGTTACACCTGTTTTGTTAATACCTTGCATTTCTTGGCCTGATTAACAAATCACTTTTGACATTTGTTGAGCTGTGGAACAATCACCCAGTGACAACAGAACACAATTTCTCACCTAATCAGCTATGGGTTCAAGGCATGATTAGAATGCAGAATACAAACCATACAGCAGTTCAATCTGTTTTGGGTGGTCCAATTGATCTGCCCAGTTATGTATGGTGTTGATGAAGATGGACCAGTTCCCATACCTGATGATGATGTGCTTGTGGAAGTTCCATCCTCACCCATATACATCTGAATGGTGGACAATTAAACATTGTAACATCTGTTAAAAATGCTTTGAATGAGTTTGATGATAATGGTATTGAAGCATTCGTAGCTGCTAAAATAGTTGTTTCAAGCTTCCTTGAATCTGAACATTACTTGAGTGGTGTTCCAGATGGAGGTATTGTCACTCCATGATTGTCGTAGTTAGTGTTTCACGTGCTTTAAATTATATCAAAACAACAGATATAAATAATTAAAATATTTATTCATGGCCATCATTTGAACAAGGGAATTACTGATGTAATTCAGCATGGTCATTGTAAAACTTTCTGCAAGGCATGTGTGAAATCACACGGGAGCCATTCATTTACATCACAGGAATACAGTGGGGGGATTGCATGGGGAACTAACGTCCACCAGTCTGCAGACTGAGGGTCTCAATTCCCCCCTCCCAGAAGCTTGATGCCCTAAAAATGGGGACCATGCTACCTGAATGGGGCATCCACCTGCCAGTGGATAGAGGATGACTAGGAGCTGTCCTTGATATATTGTAAGGCAGGATACTGACATTATTAATGGCAAACAAAGTATAATCATCACAGCCATGGAATTTATGATTGTCAAGCAAATTGTCATTTAAGTCTTTTCTGAGATGAATATCAAAATCTAAATAACCAGCTGTTATACTGTAATTATGTACTGTCAGTAATGATGGCTGCATTGTAATATGTGGGATGGGGTGAGGTTGTCCATGGGTTTTATGTAAATGTTAATCAATTGTTGTACTTATGCAGGTGAGAATGATGCCACTGAAAGTGGTGGTATGCTAGGACGTCTTCCCAAACTTGAAGAGCTTGTGCAGTTTACTTGTGGTAGTCCTCATTTGTCAACAAGTGGAAGACGAATAAACATCCAGTTCACTGCAAGAGATTTGCCAGATCCAGAGGTATGGTTTTTCAGTTCTAGAAAGCTAAATAAAGGAAGTTTCTAATGCCGCAAATATGACTACCGGAACCCTAATATTGAAGGATAAATAGCGTTTTAAGCAAGGGTTCATTATGGTCTATGCCGAAATTTACAATAATGGTATTCAGAGTCTAAAATTTAGGAATTTGCAACCCAAATATACAGTTGTTGCGGAAAGAACTTTTGGTATGGTTTTTCAGTTGACTACCGGAAATTAGTGTTTAAACATATCACTAAAATAAGATGTTTTGAAAATACAAAATACAGATGCAATGGTGTATGCTCCCCATTTACCCAAGGGTAACATACAGTAACTGCCACATCATCTTAACCCTCTACCAAATCCCTTATGTTGACAGTTAATAGCAATGTTCATATTTTTTGCAAACCCATCAAAGGTTTGATGGTTTATTGGAAGTTTCAGTGTTGAAAATCGTTAAATGTGACAGCAACAAGATGCTTCGGCCAGTGTACATATAGGTCATTTTATATTAACGTACATATCCCTCTATTACGATAAATAAAAATTATTGTAACGTATTAATAGCTAAAAACCACTGGTGGATATTAAAGAATTTTTATGTTTGTATAAGCCCGTCTTTAAAGATCTCGCCACGCTGCTCATTGTTTCCAGGAACTCATCCGGTCACGTTGTGCACCACTTGGCCTATGACATGCCAGTGGGAAAGCTAAACAGCATTTCAACTTAGCCCACTTTTGCGTAAGCGATGTGCTGAAAGGAATTTGTGCCGGTACTGTAATGAGATTTTTTTAATCATGTCACGACCGCCATGTTGGTGTCCAAATGCTCGAATTATAATTTTTCAAGCGAATTATTAGTATCAAAGCCTCTATCCTCAATACAAATTTTGCGTGTAATTAGCTATCTGGCATCAGTAATCTCGTTCTGGGTGCATATTTAGCGCTAGAAAACGGAGAAGTGGAATGTCGTTTCAATCTGTTAAACTGTCATTTGTTGCAATTAAGGTTATTTTGCCTTCCAAGAAACTGTTATTTGATATAAATTAGGTTAATTTGACGTACAAAACCCGTGACCCGTGGTCAACCAATCGTATAAATTGTTCTTGAAATGTACATTACATAAGTGTTGTACCAAGGACAGCCATCTTCTGCCTTCACTAGCTCGGTGGTCCGGGTACTTGTGAATATATTATTACACATTCATTTAAATATATACCTTGCCATGGCATTTAATCTCTCAAGCAATCTCGCAAAGTCTAAATGTAATGTCACAAAGAGCAGTCCTTATTACTAATGTTGATTGAGAATTGTCCAAGTTGTACGCAGTGATAGGGGTTATATAGGGCTCTATAAATAGTTAAGCAATTGGCACCAGTGCAATGGTTAATAGCCAGTTTTGCACTATTTGTTGTATTATAACTAGTATTATTTGATAAATTATTTTATTAACAATACCAGTGCTTGCACATGTGCCTGTCGGCCCGGCTTTAACAATCTCCAGAGCTAAAACAAGAAGGAATCATAACATTCTCAGGAAATAAATGGTACTGTGTGATGTATTAAAAACGATTACCATGTGTGAGCCTTTATTACCTGTAGCATTGTTATTCTCAGCCATGTTGTTTTCTACTTGGTCCCGCTTGCAAAGTGGTTTCTCTAAATGACACACCCAGGTGTCTGTTGAGTCTTTATCAATGTAGGATTGAAATGTTTCGATTTCCTGTTCACATGTACTTTTGATTGTACACGTCATTACATTCCTTGGTTGTAAGTACTATTATACATAGAAACATCGAATGCTATTCGAAAGTTCATCTTATTACTACATTGGTCACATTGTCTACCTCCTTTTCGATATTCATCCAAGTTGTTACTTTCGTGGACATGGCATGTACATTTCTTGGACGAAATAATATCTAATATCATATCTCAGTGATTTGCAAGGTGATCAAAATGTTTCTCGCCACTCATTCTTGTTGGTGTTCAGCAAGGTTAAACGCTCTTACGCCTTTGATGTTAAGAAAATTGTAAAGGCCATGTTGGCTTGCCCTGGAGACGCAAATGAAGGACCTAATGAGAGACTTGGATTCTGGGGTTCAGTTGTCGAGAAGTATGGGTGGGACAAGTCTTATCGCTCGAAAAGGACTTTATATGGCATGGCGAAGAAACTGCAGGGTGTTAGCAGTGGTGGAATTCCACTTTCCAATACATTCGAAGCGCTTTATGATGATATGGTAAGAAGTGATTTATTTGTCTGACAAATCGCATAAAATTGTTATCAAATTGTTAACATGTTTTTCTCTTCAGCTTTCATTACTTTGCATTTCTTTATCGATTTTGATAATTCTTGAAGCCAGGGCCGTCGCTGATGCATGATACCAACTGGCTACCAATTCGGTTAGCTGCCAGATCAAAACATCTGATCATGCAATATTCGACAAAAAATCAAGTTACATTAAATTGAGATATCTAGCACAAATATTTCCATCATACTAGTGTCCTAAAAAGGTTTAGTGAAATATTTGCACAAAATATAATTTCACTTACAGATAATTTTCCTCAAAAGTTACGATCAATAATGAAACTAAACGTCCAACATTAGCCCACCTTGCAGGCGTTCGTGTGTGTTATTTACCTGTCAGTATTATTTGTTACGAAACCTGGAATTTCCATATTCCCGTTCTTCTCGGCTGGCATCTTGGCTGATCTCTTCGAGAGGAATTTTTGGTGAAACTACGGTAATCGTGTCATATGCACTTTAACGTACTATCGTACTAGAGTTTAAAATTGCTCTAGTTAATTTTTTAGGCAAAATTTAATCAGAAACTCACAGCCATTTGCAAGCCACTGTTAACTGTAAACGTGTTGCCGCATTTCTTTGCGTTTGAAACACGATTCTGCTTCAAGCAGTGCGTAGGACTCACTCGTTTACTCGCTCACAACAATTTTAAATAGCTTATTTTTCAGGACTTTTCAAAAAGAAGAATTTAAAATTTTTTTGTAGAACCCAGTTGAAGATTTAACGGAAACCATGCGCCGCGGATAACCTGCATGTACAGTACACATATAATAATTCCTGATGTTTTTTAAATTGTTTAGAAACGTCGGCGGAAAAAAGTTCGGGTAAGTATTTAAATGACCTTTTTTGCATTATATTCCTGGCACGAAAAAGCCTGACTGATGTTGAGATTCTCACAATATTCAACAGTTCCACTCCCTGGTAACTGCTAAACTGCAATTTCCACTGTAGTAATATGCTACCTGTGTAGGAGGTGGGGGCGGGACTGCCCCATACGCGGCCCAGAGGAAGACGGGGCGAGAAAGAGGCAGTGGCTGTGGTGGCGGCCGAAACATACTAATACATTTCTGACGGTTAGTAAACTCCTATTCTCTTTTCGCACATGCCCATGTTGATAATGCGATAATACCCATGATAAGATGTGACAATGTGCTTGGCATACACATACGAAACTGAAATTTAAGATTAACAACTGCTTGCGTTACTAACAAATAATGGCAATTGTAAAAAACCCAGAGCATTTAAATAGAGTAATGTAGGATATAATCTACTTATTACACCTTCCGCGAAGACGAATTAATAACATCGTGCATGATCCCCTTAAAGAAACCCACTAATCCCCTGTCGCTTATATAGGTATTTAAACACATTACCCATTTATGCACGAGATGTTACGCCAAGAAGGCAGAGCGTGAGAATCATTCAATTAATAAATAACCTGGGAGAACTATTAAACGGGATTAAATGGGCCTGCATGTAAAAAAATGGAGCGGGTAGTAGAATCTTTGAGAATAAACAAAGTACAATCACTTGTACATTAAAGAACAAATAATACATAGTACCCATACATATCCTTCACCAGCAGACAATTTGAAGAAGTATAATAAAATGCCGAAAATATTTTCAGAAGTTTAAATCATTAAATAATAATGTTAATTGACAATGTTAATTGATTTAAAAATACACATTTTTACGAGTAATATTTCGACTCTATTAAATCTTCAACAATGACCCTGTAATACAGTAGAAATACCAAGTTGAGGCATGGGACATGAGACCTTTGATCGCCCAGTAATCGCTAATCATACGAAATGCTAATGATGCTCTTTTCCTTTTCTTACATAGGCGCACACAGAATATGAAGGCCTGGGCCAAGCCTTGTTATACATTACCATATAAAAAATATTGAATAAAATAGCCCTAAAGTTGTTCTCATTGCATATTTCTCAGTACGGGATGCAGAGGCAGGGCTAGGAATTCAATTGCCCGTATTCTTGGGTGGGCCATCAATGATTTCAGGTAGGCAATGGGCAGGAAGATTATATTGAAGTAGTAGTAAATATGGTATCATTGTTCATAGAATATAATATATAGTAGTTACGTTAAATATAATGCTAGTGAAATATATACGAATCTAATTTTGTTATGACAGACTGAATTGTGAACAAGCTAAATGTCTTTGTTTTTTTCGACCGAATCGAAAACTGAAAATCACAACCAGCGGTCAACTGGAATTACAGCTCAGACTACGTCATGTACAAAAAGAAAAATTTAAAATGTTTTTGCAACGGAGACACATCGTGCGCAATTTGCAACAAGTAATCGGTTGTATGCAGTGCGTCAATGTAATAAAACCTAAGTTATTATAACGCCATTCATTAACTCGGAAAAAAATAAATAAATAAAAAGTAGGGGGAAAAGCAACAGTACAGGTTAGGCAAACCGGTTTTCTGGGTGGGCGATGGCTCCCTTAGCCCACTCCGTAAGAAATAGTTGTAAATGGACACCATATGGCTTGGTAAAATTATTCACGGTATATCTGAAAGTGAAAAAATACCCCTGTAGCGGTTTGCAAAGACACGATGTTCAAAAAACATTGAGGTTGTAAAACTGATGTGACGAGGGTTAACCGGATATATCCTTCACTGTTTTTTTGCGCTCAAGAGATTTAAGTCTGTGCTGAATCACCTTTGAGCCTGTGATGGGGAAATGCAATGTACCACTAGATAGAGCATCAAATTTTACATGATATATGCTGAAATAAAAAATCTTATGTAGCAGTTTGAGAGAAAATGAGTTTTAAAGTTGATGGTTGTAAACTGATATGACAAGTGTTAACCGGATATTTCTTTCAATGTTTTTTTTTGCACGCATGAGATTTAAGTCTGCACTGAATCACCTTTGAGCCTGTGATGGGTGATGCAATGTACCAGTAGATAGAGCATCAAATTCTACATGATATATGTGGAAATAAAAAAATCCTATGTGCCGGTTTGAGAAATATGTAATAAGAGAATTGAACCTCAGCAACGATTTAAATCCACAAAGAAAAAGAGGAAAAGGTGTAGTAATGTCCGCTTTGCTAAACCAAGCCACGATGATGTTACATCTCTTTTCAAAGATTGTCCTGATGGTAAGTAATGTACTGTAAATAGCCCGGTTTATTAATGACATGTGAACCTAGTTACAGTACTGTAGTTACATGTATAACATTAACTTAGGTGCTGTCCATGATCTAAATATTTTTTTGCTAAGATTTTCCTCACTTTGTTTTCTTGTATTTAGCTGAGGAACAACTAATTGGTTTTGGTGTGTCACAGCAAGTTATAACACGGGTTATAAAAAAGGGATCAGCTATCACTGCTGAGGAGATACACCTAGATGAGGATCACCCACCCCCTGAGGCACTGGGATATGCGCTTAGTCACATAAAGGCTTACATGTCAAACGAGTGCAGGTAGAGTAAAAGTAAAGCATTACAGAATGCTAAAGTTCATAGATTGAATTGGTGTATGTTAATCATTTTTCTTTTCTGTTTTTTTGTTATAGTCAAATCACTGCATGAAGAATGGACATGTGGTACATGCACCCATGCCAAACTGGGTAGCATGATTATGTGTGATTCTTGTTTAACCTGGCACCATTGGTAAGCAAGATGTACGCCTTACCTAGCAATACCTATGTATACCTTAGCACAAGGCATGGCTTGACCACCCTCTCGTTTTCTCAATTAGGGACTGTGTCAAGGTAAAAAATGAAGATGACGAATGGTTTTGTCAGATATGCGAAAGCCTTAACAATGTGGTATGTGCCATGTGGTATATAGCAACAGGACAGCTTGAATGTACGTTTATCACAGATTATTGTTCCACCACATTCTGAATTAAATGCATGGGCGACACAAGTAATAAGTTATAGTGAGCCTGGTTCCTAATCAAGTCAATCAAAATTGTAACAGTGAGTCTATTGTTGAAGAACCTGTGCATTTATATTTTTACCAAACTAGCCATATGGGAGACTATAAAACATACCAGAGAATTCTGGGGTTTTTTGACTCTCTTCTTGTCCTAACATAAAAAATAAATGGTTAATTGTTCTATATAAATACCAATTGGCCTATTAAGAAAATTTCAACAAAAAAATATTCTGTTGTGTACATGGTGATGGAATATCAATTATGCTAATGTATGTGTCTTTGTACATACTTCCTGTATCATTTTCTTTTGGCACATCTGCATGAACAACCAAAAAAATATATTAAAAAGATTATCATGAATTTTAATTTTCAGAACAAGATTCAAGAACAGGTGTCAGTCAATAAATGATGAAATTTGTGGTTTTGACAACCTGAGAAATATCCATTAAATATAATATGTCCTAATACATACTTTTCTCCTCTCTTTCCTTTTGTACATCTGTGTAGAAGAC
>JAOTOK010088289.1:30559-41192 GCA_025770025.1 Virgularia gustaviana | reverse complement strand
TTGTCTGATGATGACTTTGAAATAGAGTCGAAATATTACAATTCTTAATACTGTTTTCTTGTTTGACTCATATTTTGAGTTTTCAGGATGACACTATTCTTCGGAATATGTTTTATTCTTTATTATATACCGCAAAACGCAGAAGAAAATTCATGCTTCAAATATTTCATACAGGGTGGTAAGCACCAGTTAACTTATAATAACTTTATGTAGAACATCATCACAGAACGTGTTACTATAAAATCTTAGAAATTACAATTGTACATATTGTATACAGTTTAAGTATTATAGTTAGCTAGCTGATCACACGATGAAAACTAACCTAGAAATAATAAATGACTAACTATGAAAAATTATGTTAAATTGTTAGGTTGTTGACCATGAGTTACCACCATTTTCCACAAGCGATTTCCTCACAGCATTTTTTCTTTCGCCAAGGTTTGATCCTGACTAACATTATAAGAAGATTACCTGGTGTAGAAATCTTGAGCCCTCGGTGCATGGTGCTGGCCAACTGCTGCACTGATAATTGTCCATATTAGGCACAGGTAAGTGCTGAAGGACTACGTCGGGCGGTACATGAGGCAAATTTGTTGCGCAACACGCGATACCACAATTTTTTGAACGTCACTTAATAATTTTACGCAACAAAATTGTGCCCTAATTTGGCGTGTCATGCACTGCAACAAAATGATGCTATGTTATTGTAGCGATGATTTTGATATACGTTGTTTGCCACAAAAAACGCTGTCAAACCAGTCAAACGAGTAAACGGGATTCCAAAATGTTTCTTTTAATACAAAACTGGAAAACATCTGCATAAATAGAACTACTGTTTTATTTATGTTATATTATTTCAACGCATATTCTGCGTGCCAAAACAAGAACTAAAGAGTTGCCGCTACTTTCTGGTCACACCAGCTGCAATATAATATAGGTGATCCAATTAGAACCGTTCGGAACGGCTTTGCAATACACGTGCTTAAAACTTAAAACTTAAGACTTATTGAATAGGAAGTTGAGTTATTATCATCTCTTTGCGCTATAAAATGGACGAAGCATACTTTTAACCCTTAAAGGCACAATGGGGTCTAGTTTGTATGTAAATATATTTAACTGCATGAGGTCTATATTGGTCTTCTTTGGATAAAGAAAGACAATTTTACTTCACGTCACTATGACACTTGTCATTATGAAAAGGATTAATACTTAGTTATACGAAGTGATCTGCACATTCAAATAAAATATTTAAAGTGTTTACATTGAGAAAAATGAAATTGCAACAAATAAACATCTGCCACCAAATAAGGCGCTTTATTTTATGGTTCCGTTATATAAGCGCATTGGTATAATGATGGATCAAAAGTGGCTACTGTTATTATTCCTTCGTCATGCTTCTTTCTTCACACTTCAGTCACGCTTCATGCAGCTAGATTAAACCACAGAAAAATGAACCGACTGCTTTGAAGGCTACATTTATATTGTCTTATTTTAATTTCTGTTTGTTATACATGCAATATATCTGCATGATATGTCGGCGCCAGCGTGTGAGAATTAAACTAAAACCACGATGTAACTTATTCTGGTTTATTATACCTTGCGTTATTGTGGTCTTTCTTCAATCCCTGTGTTAAAATGGTCGAATTATTTCAAAAAATGGAACAATCAGGTCTAAAAGTCGAGTTAAGCCTTGAAAAGAACCGGTAAAAAGGCCAAAACACAAAGCAACATGGGACTCAGGGTGCATGCTAACAATATTATTACTTGGTCGGTAGATATACAATACTTGTCCAACTGACAGTATAAATACAAACTGTTATTAAAACTTCAATGAATAAAATTTATAAAATTTATAAAGAATTGTAGCGTAAATAGAATTTCGAGCTGTACCAAACGCTGCAAAAGCCCACTAAAAAAGTGCGTTTCACATACTGTGACATATTGCTCATGTTAAAATATTTACACGTATCACAGTTGGCTGCTCAGTTAGCTTATTATAATTGTATACGTATAATTACGAGAGATTCATACTAGTAACGGTGCATGAAAGATCGTCATTTGAGAGTTTTGATTTATTTTAAAAGATAATACCGTAATTTTGAAAGCTATACAAGCGGACATGATGTGTGTCGCCTTAAAAATCAATTATTTGGTTGGTTAGATATCAAAGAATGTGTCATGCAAGAAGAATTCACACGGTGAAAAATCTCTGAATATGGTGCGCCAACCGGTACATATAATCAGTATGGTAGAGTTTAGCAACTAATTCTGCATTTGAGCTATTATAGAACGATAGTAATTAATCTAACTTTGATATTACAACTTATAATAAACCAATTTCACTTTACTCACCGTTAAGAAGTATTGCGATCGACAACGTTCCTTTCCTATGACTATTCTCTTTGATCCTGCTAAGAACAAAAATATCACTCGGCTCTTAATTTTACCTTATCAAAACAATGCGATGTTGACAGTCCTTCGGGAAAATTATTCAGCTTGCCGACAGTAGAAATACCATTTGTAATATTGAACTCATTTATTGCTTCCTTCCAAGTATTTTATTAGCGTTCGTGGACGATTGATCGGGATTAAAACTGGAAAAGATTTTTGGAGTGGAAAATTCCAGATAAACAATATTAGTTGAAAGATCCAATTAGTAAGAAAGGACTTTTGTCATCACATCTTATCGTATTACGTATCATTAATAGGATAATTCCATCCCGGCTAGCATAACTGTGGAACACGTGGCTAGTGTAGGTGGATATACTTTTAAAAATCAATCTTTATGAAAATGAACTACTATAACTAGTAAATTTTCAAAATCATTTTGAACTATTATACTTCGATAATTGGAGAAATTAATTAAATGTACTTCCCAGTCCGTACGGAAACAACGAATATCTTTACATTTCAAGAGCTGCATGACTTTATAATGGAATTGTTGGAAACTTACATGTTTTCCTGCTTAAAGTTGGAACATATGATTAAGAATACTTTGTTTTTAAAGAATATAAAACTCAGTTAAATTCTTAGAATTATTGACAGGAAGGCTCAATTGTGCACATGCGTAAATGAGACTACCGTACGCTACCGCATTTTCGGGAAAAGCCTCGTTGGACAAATAAAAATGTTCTTGTTTATCCCAATACATCCCAATATTTTCTCAATATTCCAGCAAAAGACCATAATGGTAATATGAATGATGTGCTTCATAGAACATCAGATAAAAAAGTAAAATTACAAAAAATGATAATTTCATCCGTTAGTTAGAAATACAACAAGCAATAAGATTGAGATTGAGATTTAGCAAATGTTGTCTTAATTTCTGTCTTTCTAAAATTAAAATATGCAGGTTTGAATGCTCGCAGGAAAAGCGGGTTCGATCCTTTCTTCTTATGCATAATACATCCGTCCATCCAACATCCTTGAAACCTTTCCTTATGATAAATAGTGCGCATCTTTTATGTGATTGAGTCCAGTTGCAGTTTCCAAAATGACGCAAGGTCAGTATAAAGATTGTACATCAGAAACAGCTTGTAAAGTTTGAGTTACCGACCATTGAAAGACTGCATTTTGTTCACTACGGTTGTCTATATTACTTCATCATGATCCAATTTTTCGTGAGTTGGTCCAGCAATCGTCTATCTCCTTTAAAACAGATCTGGAAAACAACATTCGTCGTCGGTCAATTAAACTAATGATGATTTGCCGATGGTGTCTGAGTGTTGCTCATTTGTAACTTAATGGTTGATTCAAAGTCGTAGCATTTCACTTTCGCTGCATGGCTTGTCAATGATAACGCGCCCAAATATTGCACGCAATAGTACTTGTAAATCATTGAGGTGAGGGTATTATACTACCTTTAAATCATTATGGAGTTTAAAAAGAATAATCAACTTCAGGTTTGGAGTATTATCTGCAACAAGATCGATTTTTTTCCAATGTCAGTGTGAGTATGAGCGTCATCTGAATTAAACAAAACTTTTCGATGGTGGATTGAAAGACAATTTACGTGCTATCATTGATCATGTGTTTTCCATTCATGCTCTCTATATAAAGGGGCTACACCGAGGCGCCTCACTAGGATTTTCAATTATTTTCGTAGCCCCCTACTACCTTTACCTTGACTTTTGTGCAAGATCCTTAAAAAAACCCGACCAGCTGTTAGACATGTCTGGGTCTTGTCTGAATTCTAAATCATATCCTGACTGATCATAATGTAACGTACACCACAATCAAATTTACAACTTCCTAACTTTCAATGAACTTACATTTCTATAGACACAACATATTTACATCTACAATGCTAAACCTCACCTTGACCCTAGCTCTGATAGCACGGCCGCGGGGCGCAGAAAGCACAGGAAAAGTAAACGTAGTAAAACAGAATATTATAGTGAGCAAAAATGGAATAGAAAAACGGTAGGTAATTTCAGAGTATCTCCCTGTATCCAAACAAGGTTTTTCTGAGTTTACCCCTCTTAATCTTCTTTCTATTTTTGATATAACTTCATAAACGGGTATGGCCATACTCTTTCCCAGTCCCTTACTTTCCCATGTTGACACAAAACCATGCATGGTCAAGGAATAAGTCACGCATGCGCAAACGTTTATCGAGGTGTTGCCTTGATCCTTATAATTGTTATTTTAGTCAATCATATTTAGCATACTTTACAACATTTTCGCGCACAATTAAATGCGGATTATATTCGCACCACCGATTTATTTCACCCAGCCACCCAGCACCGAAGTTTTTTTGGTCTTATAATTAACGATTTTGCTCGCACCTTTTAGTTAATTAATGGGAAGATATCGCAACAATACACGATTGACAGTTCCAGTTTAATGTTTCTCAGAAAGGCGGTATGCTTATATACGTCCTTATTATCTGCTGTACATATATGTTATTTACCGGCTGGGAGGTCCGTACTGGAGAAATATTTTTTCGAGGTCTCAAAAACGAGGCCGCAGGCCGAGGGACGTTTTTAAGACCGGGAAAAAATATTTCTCCAGTAGGGACCGGCCTAAACGGTGAATAACGTATTTATTTTTTTGTTTTAACTTGACATAGAACAATGTCAAAGTACCTGGCTCATACGCGGCGCCATTTCTCTTCTTCGCATTAGAAACCGACAAATATGCACATTTAACTCATCGGCTGGTATCTTTTCAATGTCTTGTTTTTCGTTTTCATCCTGAAGTATTTCCAACTGTTCATGTTATATTCATTGTGTTTTTTTTGTTGTGTTTACCGGGCGTTTTGATAGGATGAAATCTTGCCATGTCGCTCGAAAACTCTGTGTTGTTTACACCGTTCTGGGTAGGAGTTCGCTCGTTTTCTACACCGATAAGGTCTTCGGGGTAGTAGAATTCGCTTTCACTATAATAAGTGTCATCCAAGTACATTTTTTCACTTGCCTGAAGACTTCACATTGTTTCTTTTTGACTTTCTAACGTTTAAATACCACTGTAAACAATTTTATCGAAGAAAATATCCAAAGTGCCTGTGGTCAAATACCGCCGGATATTTGACCACGGGCACTTTGTGATATTTTTTCAGCAGCTAATCAGATTACAGGAAAGCAAAAGATGTCTCTTCCGGCCCGCTCACAAGTATTCGATCTCCTATCTGCTCCAAGTTTGCTGCCCCTTTGCTAAAGTTTGCTTCGAGCTTGCCTCCTATTTGCTGCAAACGTGCCTACGAAGTGCTCCGAGCTTTCCTCCGACTTGCTCCAAACTGCCTCCAAACTGTTCCGAGCTTGCCTCAGCTCTAAACTACTCCAAGCTAGCTCTTAACTACTTCGAGCTTGCCAGCTTGGCACCAAACGTGCTCTTAGCTAACTGCTACAAGTTTGCCTCCAAACTGATCCGAGCTTTCCTCCAAGCTGCTTCGAGCAATCCTCCAAACTGCCCCGAGCTTTTCTCCTAGTTGTTCCAAACGTGCCTCCTAACTCCTCAAGGCTTCCCGAGCCTGACTGCTCCGAGCTTGCCGATCCTAACTTCTTCAGGCTTTCCAACGCTAACTGCTCCGAGCATGCTTAATCCAGCTGATCCAAGCTTCTTGAACCTAATTGCTCCAAGGTTGTCGATCTTACTTGCTCCAAAATTGCCTCCTATATGCCCCGAGCTGGACTCCTCACTGCTTGGGTGTAACGCCCTTGCTGATCTAAATGCTCCAAATATTCTTCCTAACCCATGGCCAAGCTTCAAAATAGTATATTTTACCTCAGTCGCATATGAGTTTGGCTACCAAGTAAATGATATATTTAGATCTTAAAGTTGGCTTGTTCTGATTATATACATAACACTTAAAGCAGCAGTGCCACCGTCTGCGCATCTTTTCTGCACATATTGTTTTAACTTCGCAATATACATTAGGAACTGTGAGAAAATGCTAATGTGTCATGGCGGCATCGTTAAGAACGGGGGGTGATGCATATAAGGTGATTTTCAAACCTGATGCGCTCCCAGACTTGAAAACGTTGGGTGAACTTTTTCAAGTTTGGAAATCCTACAATTGAAAATCAGTATATGTACATTGTGTCGTTGTGTTCCTGTGCCCTTTCTGATCCCATTATGACACATGAAGCATTTCCTGACAGTCTCTGGTATATTGCGAAGTTAAAACAACATGCGCAGAAAAGATGCGCAGATGGTGGCACTGCTGCTTTAAGAGACTCTTGATGATCTTGTAAATTCTTGGTTATTTATAATGGCTATGTGGTTCTCTCTACTTCCATCACAGAATAACCGACATAAGTCATAGCCTTTGCTTTACAACGTTGTTCTGTGCTCGCGCTAGCGAAAGAGAAGGACCTGGACCGAGGTTGGTTGCCCGTCTGGGAGGAGCGAAGCATCCTGCATCATGCATGTAAAAGCATTGAATAACCCATTCTCGTCCACAGAGCCCTGGGTTAAACAAAACGAAATACAGCGATCGTCACTAGCTCGTATCACTCGTAGATGCATTCTCGATCGTCTCAAAACAACCAATTGTAGAAATAAAAGTCTCACAAGTGTCATAAAATTGTATTTTTATTTTAAATAGATTCTTAAATAATATTATAGAATATTCAAAACGGATGCTAATTTTAAACATTGTAAAATACCTTCATTACATAAAACTGTAATTTATAAAATATGTGAAATCTAACTTCTTAAAATACTGTGTCCGCAATATGTCTGATGGCGTGTTTGAACTACGAAAATATGACATTTAGAACGTCAAATATATTGTCCAAATAAGGATGTAATTTCATGTTTTGCCTTAATTAACCCACCAAACATTGGGTTTTGTTGATTTAAATAGAGCTTAGAAAGCTGTAACTCGTAAATTTTCATTTAGGCTTTCAGCTTTGAAAATATATTGACTCAAAGAAAAGTTGAACCTAAGAGGTCTAGGTCCCAAGAATCGTTTTTTAATCCATTACTAGTGGGATTTATCTGGTTATAATGAAAGAATTTTTCGTCAGACGAACCTGACTACAACTTATTTAAGCTCAATCCAAATCATCATCAAGTTATTATGGGCCGTGACAGGCAAATTTAATATAGTTGAAAGATAGAGCAGCTTAAGGGTATCTTGTTTTATGATGTACATCTACGTTATTTTACTTAGCTGAGTTTTTATGAAAAATATAGAATTCCATGTTTACCAATGACTCCATCGGCAAAAGTGGTGACTGATACCCTTCCATCAAAAAATGTGTTTTCTCCAAATTTGACAATTCAGCTGAAGTGATAGTTGACTTTGCCGAATCAAGACAGCATGCACAATGTGTACACTGGACAACGTTAGTTGAAATTTCAATTGTTTTCAAATTGTAGAAAAGTAATGTTGAAGTCGCCAGCTTTTCAGGATGGTCATTGGTAGTTGAGGATAATGTACGTTTTATGGTGTGAGTTTTTTCAACTACTGTGAGTATAGCTTCCTCTGATTCACCTCGTTTTAGGGGATATGCCTCATGTAGCAGTATCCTGCACCAAGCGGAATGTTTTTAGTGGATGTTCGAGGATTTACAGATGAGTGGGAAAACCTTTTGGGCAAATATGTCCAATTCTTTATAGTTAACTGTTAAAGCATATTCTTCACGGCTTGCTATTTTTTTCAGAACGTCAAACTTGATGTTTTCGCCGTTTTTTCTGGCTGCGATTGCTATCACAATAACACCTTTTTTCTTTAGTAACTCAGCTTGTTTCAGTGCCTCTGCTTCATCATGTGCCGTGCCATCAGTGAAAATAATAAGGATATCTTTAACCCCCGGGCGATCACCGCCTTTACCAGTGAAAACCTAAAGAATGAATTAAAACAAATTGTTAAGTGTAAACAGTAATGGACTGTAATACGCAAAATAAGACGCAGGGGCGTTGCCGGCATTTTGGAGGAGGGGGTGTAAAAGTTTGTTTTAGTTGGGCGTCGAGGGGCCCCGCAAAAATCGTTTTTCAATTTCGACATTGAAACTTCATGATTAGATGCAAAAATACAGGCATTGCTGCCACCATATACGTTTCTGCAGGAATTTGAGCTTTTCTTGAAGATGCAAACCATTGGCGTGTGGGAGGGGGAAGGGCGAGTGTATGTACACCCTGATCGAACGTATGTACCCCTGATTAGACGTACATACTCAAAACGTGCCTGTACAACTGTATTTAGTTTTAACATTAATATTTAGAAAGAATGAAGCACAATTATACCTGTTCGTTAACGCGCTTCAAAGCATCTCCTGTCATCGTCATTTTTCCATTCTGGTATGGCATGTTTTGCATTTCTCGTGCTATAACATCAGTCGTGTAGGAATCCAAATCCAAGATGGTTGATGTGAGATCGCTTTCACTATATTGCAGAAGACCAGTGTTCATACTCGATGTCCCTACTCTGATTATGTATACCAAGTCCATGAGAAATTTCCGCACTTTGTTGAAATTGTACGCCTCAATACTTCTTGAGCCGTCGACAACGAAGAATATGTCATGCGGTGTTCTCTTGCACTCGTGAACAGAAGGGTGTGGCACTGCAATATTAAGAATAGCTGGGTTTAACTCAATATGGTAATTTTTCTTATTGTTTTCTTTCCAAGTTACAACATTGTAACTCAATTTTGTATTTTTAAAAAGCAAATCAAGCTTCTATTATAACACGCCTTTGTGTAGATTATCTTTCTTGTACAGTATGCTTTGTGGCGCAGGATTCTATTGGATTATCTACAGTATACGTACTTATTTTTGCATTTCACTGCCCCCTTAGGTTAAAAATGGGCCAAACGAGGTCTGATCGATCTATTAAAATGTGTATAATCTTACCTCGAGCATTTGAAATAGGAGATACATCAGTACAAATTGTGTCAAGAACTTTGCGGCTGATCTGTCTCAGTTTGGAGTATCGTGCAACAAAGACATTGTCTTTCTTTTCAGTGATATCATTCAAGAATGGTGAAAGATGACGAGCAATGATCCCAGTTCCAATGGTTATCAACTTAATGCCTTTGGCTTTAAAAATATCAAGTTCTGCCATGATGTGTTCTTCTTCTCGTTGCGATGGTGTGCCTCTTGTTATAAGAACAACAACATTTGGATTTCGAATTCTGTTCATTTCTGGGTTACTGTCAATTTTTGAGAACTACAAAATAAAAGTAGATATAAATATAAAAGAGCTGCATCATATGAACAATTATCATCGATAGCCGCATCATACGACGCAGCGTAGCATATCCTATACATCTTGTCTTTTATTCATATGATGGAGTTATACCACGCTTACAAATGTCAGACTTATGACATCCGAAATGAATTATCACAGAACAACTATTTGAGGTTGACTTATACTTATACTGGGATAAATATTTGTCTAAAAAGAGAAAATGTGTCGAATAGTCTCAGTGACACGCACTCAGTGAGTAGATATTTTTCTGTGCAGTTGTCAACCACTCATTGAGAAAACTGGAGCTACTTTTCTCATTTTGAAACTTGGTGTCACAAAATTGTCGTTTGCATAGCTATGAAACCCGAATATATCTGGGATGAAGCAATCATAAACGGAATTTTTCCAAAATGGTACTTTATTCGTTCTATAAATGATATTCTTTTCACTTATAATGTCAATTATTAGATATAATGCTTTAACGTTTCCTACCTGGTTATTTGCGTTGACGAGTGCCTCGGTAAATCTACGTTGTCGTCCTCCATGTTGTCTCATCAACTCAACACGAAGATTTGCTTCTTCTGTTATGTTAGTGAACTCAACATCCAGATGTGGTTTTCTGTTCCCGCCAAACTGTACAACACCAATCCTATATTGATTGTTGTCCATCCTTGAAATCATATCTTGGATAAATCGTTTTACTTTCTTAAACTTTTTCATCGACCTCCTCCGTGTCATGTAATCATTGGCAGTGCCATCAACGACAAAAAGGACATCTTTAGGTTTCGTTTCTGTGCACTGACCGACTTGTGGTGCTGGTGCCCGCATTCTGGTTGTGGGGACAATGACAATAGGTCTCGCTGTGGTAGTTGGGATTGCTGTTGTCGTGGGTAACATTGTAGTAGTCGGTTCCTGTGTCGTAGTCGGTTCCTGTGTCGTAGTCGGTTCCTGTGTCGTAGTCGGTTCCTGTGTCGTAGTCGGTTCCTGTGTCGTAGT
>JAOTOK010088289.1:0-20803 GCA_025770025.1 Virgularia gustaviana | reverse complement strand
TTAATTTCACACCACAGCCTAAGTAAATTGACATTTCGATTTTTTTTTAGTGATTCTAGGTATTTAGATCTTTATTTGGGGTTTGTTTGCAAGCATAAACATCTTGCATAGTGTTATTATCTTTTTACAGTTGGGAAAGTATTAAAAAATCAAACAATAAGCAACCTAGTTTAAAATTTGTCATGTATTGACAATCTTGTCGAGTAATTTGGCGACGCACGGACGGAGTAGAACAATAAAAGTAGAACTGCTATAGAATACATTGTTTAAAGCTAGATTGGAAAGTTCCGATGTTTGACAGACAACGTGTTAAGATGAATGTGTTATTTATAGATCGAACTGGAAAGAGTTCAGTAGTGTATGGATGTAGCGTATATAGTTTTAGTAGACTTATAAGTAGAATCAATATAAACAATATGAGTAAAATCAGCAGTTGATGCAGGTGTTGACATGAAGTCATTTGGCCAACTTTACAACCGTGATAGTGTTAATGAACTGCACAATGTAATCAGAGCATAACTTGCATCGTATGCTGTGTACTGCATTTGTTATAACCAGGGCACTTCGATAAATTTAGGAATTACGCGGTATATTTTATTGTTCCCATTTTTTTACACCTCTTGTAATAGTATCTAGCACTTGTACTTGTTTTTGTGGGAGTGTAAGCCGATGGCGATGGGTGGGAAATATTTGAAGCAACCTCCTTCGCAGTCAACCGTATCTGACCTTTTCTATCATTTGTAGACGCTGTTTAGTTCCCATCACTCTTCTCATTTATCTCTGACATTACTATAGAAAATAATTTGCTTCTATAATGTGTAATAAGGTAAGTATTTAGTTGACTGAGGTGCCTGGCGAGGTCATTTGTTGTGGCATCTTTTCAAAGTAAAGTTTGTTTGATTGATTTTATAAACTGTTCACACAATTGAAATGCTAAATAAGCGTAATTTGACTTTAGTTTGTCTGACTAAACTACTTGTCTGGTTTACAATGCTTTGACGACGTCAAAAGCGTTCTCCAAGTTCGTGGGTCGATCAAAATACCGTGTGCGGTTTGTTTGTGGGAAATATGAGAAACCAATTCCTGTCCAAACTTATTTTTTCTTATGGCGACAACAAACCACGGGTTATGTGGGTTATGTTACCAACCCTGTACAAAAATGACAACAATCCATGAAAAAACATGTTTTGTCTTTAACATCTTCCCGCTGGTGCTGTTATCGTTTTAGTTTGAACTACGTCTACAGGCTGAAAAATACAATCGGGCCGGTTATTGGGTAAAGAGCATGCACGTCCCATTATCCTAATTTAACTAAACTTAACCAAACACGGTGTTTCGCTCGACTCTTCTGGTGCCTCGTGTTTTAAATATGACAGTGGATGTTGATCTCATTTTTATAATTCATGAGAATAAGATAAATTCATTGAACTCTCTATAAATGGTTTCATTGGATGCTTGATGCTCTTCTAATATTTAGTGTTTCACGGTGAATTTCTCTTTTAAATTATTAATGAGTTTGATTAAAACAGTATATAAAAATGGTAAACACGTCATGACAGGCCAGGTAAGGACACTAAAGCCAGTAATTTTCTTAGTTGTAAATAAACAAATGTGTTAAGTTATGTACGAAATAGTATATGTACAAGATCATGCAATATGAGTAAATACAAGACATGTGATAACATCTTAGTTAATTTAAACATCTCAGGTTAATTCAGCGGAACAATGTTACTCAAATTACCACAAAAATACAGCAAGGGCATGTTTACAAATGTGATAAGTTTTGTACAAAATAGTCAAGGACAATATGACCAATACAAGAACAAGTATTGACTTATGATAACATCCCAGTTAACTTAAACACGTCAGGTTATTGAGCGGAACAATGTTACTCAAATTACGACAATATTGCAGCAAGTATCAGCAATATATTTAGTCCTATTTTTTTATATGATATGGTTTTTCGCGGAGAAGATATATGAGATGCGTATCAGGCACTTTTTGGATTTTATGGTTTGTTAAAGTTAAGTGATAATGATTATACATTTTCCTCTTGCGTAAAACAGTGACTTGGCTTGTACCAATGGTATAGGGTAAGCTTATCTGATCAAAGAAATCTTGATTAGTATGATACTATATATGGCACTGTATATAGTGACGATGCCCACATCTGGACGTAATGAAAATAAGATTAGCATATTATTCATGATGAATTGACACTTATGACATGATTTGATAACCAAGGGAGATGTCCCTCACTCGACGTGAAAACATTATATCCCTAGCTTGTACAGACTGAACTGTTTGATAACTTGCAGAAGGAGCTGGCGCTTGACGGATGGCGGTAAAAATTGCTTTGTAAAATGTAGGTTGAAAGGGAAACGTGGTGTAACAAGGTTGAAATAGTCTTCTGGAGTTATGGTTTTAAAATGGTGTTTGTTCAACACTAACTTTTCCGGGTTGCAGCTTGTAGTGAATGAAAAGACTACAATATACATAAGAAGAAGACAAGTATATAACCTACACAAAAAACAAACTATATAATATAACTATCATGCAATATTATAAAGAACTTCTATACAACTATACTCAATTTTGACAAGTCAAATCAATTTTTTTGAATAAGTTTAAAAAATCAAAATTTATTCTGCTATTTCTAATCCTTAACACTCAACCGAAATGAACTTTCATAAGACGATTGTGCCGTAGACACAATTAAAACTGGATTTTGTTTTACAAAAAAAAGATATATCGCATAACCTGAGAATGACAAGTTGCAGTAGCTAGTTAGCCATTTTGGGAGGATTGAAAATCTTAAATTAAACTGAGATTATTGAAGAGTGACAAAGTTATAGTTCAGCTTCACTTTCGTGCAAGGTGACATGCCGCCTTGAATTCGTACAAAAGTCAATAGTATACTTTATTGAATTGATTGTTCAATAAACAGCGATAAACTCATTTAATATCAACTAAATATATCTTATTGGCCAAATACTTTCCTTATTTGTCATTGAAGCCATATATAAGTCACTACATAAGCTGCTTTATTTCAAACATAGAGTTGTTTTATAAAGATTAACATTTACTTGTGGTTATTAAGTCTTTCCTTAATTCCTTTCCTAACGTCTTTGTGTCACGCTGAGTTAACGGCTATATACTTTTAGCCAAGGAGAACAGTCGTGAACAACAAACCATGTAAACTTGTCAGGTCGAACAAGGTCTACAGGAAATTGACTTGGGGTGTAGTTATACCTGGTCTTTGTTTTGTGCAATTCATGTATTGTTTAAAGTTTGTCTTGACTCTTGTCTTGCTTATGAAGTTGAACACCTTACAGCGGTGAAAAAAAAAGGTTTTATTTTTTGCTTACTGCAAAAGCTGCGGTTGATTAACTAAAGACGTATCCCAAACAATGTAATTGTATTGGCTTTCGATATATATTCATGGTAGATATTTTATAACATTATGTCTACAAATCTTACACCACCGAATCAGTCAGCACAAGTTGCAATAAGCTGCATGTCTCTGGTATTCTGGAAATATTTTAATGTACCCACTCAATGCATATTAACGTCTAACCTGCCGCTTGTGCGACCGTTTCCTGAGCTTATGGGCAAAATCCCTGTCAAACTTTTCCATATAATTGACCTTTTTGACTTAAAAAATGACAGCCGACAGACTTTGGATAAAACTAGATGCCGCAAACCAAGGCTGGTATCCAACTATGGGAAAACATTTGATTAGGAAGAAAAAGATTATCCCATCCTTCGACTTTATACAAACTGGGTAATTGTTTTCGCGCGTTTGTTGCAATAGAATACCACAACAAGACATCGCTATACTGACCAAAATTATGGGTCATAGCATTATTTTATCCTTTTTTACTCAGAGTAGCTATTTCGAGAGAGTATAGTTGTTTGCTTCTTAGCGTACACTATACATCACGCGTACTTCACGAAATCGCTCCCGCATGCAGTCTTGCATCCACTAAAGTTATTAACCCAACCAACTAACCAAGTCGTATTGATTGGTTTATCTAATTTCACCCATAGTTTAGCCATAGTTTAACAACAGATTTTTGTCTTCTTTATAGCTACTTTCAGAAATTGTACATGGGGCCTGCTTGTGCGCATTTCCTGCAACATATTGTGTCTAAAAATAGTATTATATAGGCGTCCTGATTCGTGTGTCGAGTTTGCCACGCAATGCTTGAGTCACGTCTCATTCAGTATTAAGCAGTGAACTCTGAGTATTGATATAATACACATAGCGTGACGCAAACTGACTTCTTTGACTCACAGCCTTCAATGACATTCACTTTAGTTGTGAGTTCTCTATAAGTAAGACTAGACTACACAGCGCTAATTTACGCAATGCCCTTCGAGAAAACGGTGGTGAAGTGCTTTTCCCTCTGCCCAGTAAGGAGCAGCCATCAAGTTTCTGATTTTACAAACTATATATAACTAAAATTGCTTCTGATGTGTGTCTAAAACTCTAATCAATATATATAGGTAATACGTTTGCTGAACTAAACGGATTGCATTGGAACTATTATAGAGCACGCAACAAACGCCCGGGTGTGTTTTCATTCTGGTAACTTCTGTTGTCAGTTTTCTCTGTTCTCAGAGCTTCTCAGTTCTTATAGCTACTTTTTAATAATTTTTTCTAAAAAAAGTGTTAATAATCCGATATTTACTGAATGCAGCCTGCAGGAAAGATGGTCAAACGAGTCGGTTTCCTCTCCCTTTTTTCACCTTCTTGGCTGTATTTGGTAACAACCAACAACACTGCAACACAACCTTCTGTTTTACATAACAAATGACAACTATCATAAGTCAGGCGAACACAATTCAAGTACGGTTTTATTGCCCGCTGAACAGCGTTTTGAACTCATCTTATACCATGGCAGCCCCTAAATTACTTTTTGTTGTCTGGGTGATTGAATTTGTTGGAATTGTAATTTATTTACCAATATATGATAATCATTTAAATACTGCTACCTGGTTACCGCAAGTTTTAACAGTCTTACTAAATATTGCCTTATCAACCATTCACGGTACAAATTCAAGCCATGCAATACCATTAAACAAATAATGAATTATTTAAGACGGGCCAGAACGTTTATATGATTGCAGTAATTATCAACTTGCTCTCATTGTAGTATATGAATTAAGATGAAATATTTACCCTATACTACGTGACGTGGGCACTGATGTTATATAGGTTATGATATAATATATGGCTTCATAGCAGAACTTCGCATGGTAATAATTGACTTCTGGAATTTGGGGTCACGTTCAAAAAAATATACAATCTTTGCCTTTCATATTATAGTACCTACTATAACTAGCTGCTTCAAATTCTTTCGCTGTTCTTTTGATATATCTTGGTATCGCAAAACTGACAATTATAGACAGTAGTGAAAATATTTCGTTTTAATTTTTTATTCATTATGTTTGATCCCGGTTTCGCATCTTCTATTTTTCAATGATGCACATAGGAAATCAATTTCTTTTAATGATTGATATTAATTTGAACTTTCGACTGAACACAAGGCAAATGTCTGATAATAGAGCTGTTGATGCAAATGTACTTAAATGTGTATCTTTTTTAATAACGTTACCATGCAATTGTACCAATCTTAAAATTGTACAAATAACACTGTTTCAATTCTCTAGAAATCACCAAAAAATTGTTGAAACCTGCCCCTGGATGACCTGACTGCTGTATATCATATGAGCCAACCGGACGAAGCCAAAAACTCTACAGGTATGCTTCTTTTAAAAGCAAGGTACTTAATATATGTAGTGTTACAGCTAGGCTCAGTTTCAAAATAAATATAAACAAGCGTGGTCTCTATGCATGTTGGCTTGACGTGCACCTGAACATGCCATTGCAGAATAACATGCTAACCTACTCGTGGTTTCCTTTCGAGTAACTCATTTCCTATCAATCCTATATATAGGTTATTTAATCTTGTAATAACTAGTTGCCCTCATTTTACAAGGTTTCCTTTTTAACGTTTTATTAAAATGTGCCCTAGGATCAAAAACGATTCTGACATGCCTCAGCTGCTACTCACATACGATTCCAGAAGTTTTTGGCGAGCGAAGATAAACTTAAAATAACTGAAATCGTAAAACGATATTATTTTTCAAAACAAATCGTAAGGAGCTGAAATCATCCCTTTTTGAACCACATAAAACACTGAAAAAATGGAAAATAATAAGAAAGCGAGGAAAATAATAATAAAAACAATTTAAAAATGTAAAACAAAGTCACATAGCAGTTAGCTACAAAACTGAAATCTCAGCTGGCATAGTAAAACATAAAACATGACAACATTAATTAAAACATATTAAACTGGTCAGTACAAGCACGGTAATATATTTAAGACCTTGGGATCACTTCGATTTTGGTCCAGTACCCGCAAGGTTGATCTAAAATTGGGTGTTCTTGTGCAGGTGAGAGTTCTATCTCCTGATCTGAAGGGAAACGTTTGTGGTTACAATTTCCTTTCATTTTAGCTAGTATTCGCGGTAAATGATCCAAAAAAGTCATATTTACAAGGTGAATATCTATCTACTGTATAGACATGCCATAATATCTTGCTTTATTATCCACCTCTCAACAATGTTGACGATATAGCTTGTTTGCTGGTTGAATATTCATCCCTTGAACAGATCCCTGAATTATAAGACCTCGTTATTACATGGTTATAGACGTTGGAAAGTTTAAACTTGACAGATAAACGAATAATGAACAATACCAGTCCTGATAGTCATCATTTTTAACCTGCAATGTTGTCATAAAAGAAGTATGCAATAATGCAATTGATATATACGCAGTTAACACTTGAGTTTGTGTTTACATTTAGCTCCTTGGGAAAAATATTCGCGGATTGTCTGACGTTATGTCTTCGACTTGTGTGGCATTCATAAGATTGTTAAAAGTGGATAATGTCTTTTGTCCATTTTAGGAAAGTTATTCCTTACAGATATCTGTTTATGAAATGATATACGTTAGACGTTGATCAGTTCATTAACAGCCGTATTTCGGCCAACTTGATCAGGGTATCCCGACCCGCATGATTTGCTAACAACTTCATCAAGTTACGATAATATTGATATTTTTTTACTTCAACATACGTATACTATAACAGAAAACAAGTGATTAAGAAATAAGTATTTTTACAATGAACCAAATGTGTGTATTAGAATATATTTGTACCTAACTATATGTGTATTATTGCAATAAACTCCCGTAATTAGTAAAAAAATACTTTACGATAATATATACTGAAACTAATTTCTCTCGGACAAGGCTACTTTTTCCCATGTCCGTGTTACTCTCGTTTTGTTCCTGCCTTCTTTCTAAAATTTTACCGATTTCTGATTTATTTCTTATAATATTTTCATTATTCCTCAGACCTAAGATATGGAATGATTTAGATGAACATTTAAAAACATTGTCTATATATATAGAGGGGTATATTATTATCAATAATATAATAAAAAGTTACTAATTAGATTATTACTAATTATCTGTAGCACTTCTTGTCGCAAAATTGCATTTCTTATAAATTATTTTAGCGAACCAATTCAAGAAGAGGTTATCTGACTGGTTTACCCTTTGAGGTCGGGAGGGTCCACATTGACGAGTAAAATCGTCTAGCGTTAGCCAGAGTAAAATCTATAAACACCAAGTCTGACTACAAAGGGTTAAACAGATTTAACTATGTTTTGCACTACTGTAAGGAAATTCAATGACTGTTTTTACAATTTGTACATTTTACTCCTGATGCTAATAAATTATTTCTTGTCTTGTCTTAATCCCTAGAATACTGTATATATATAGTTTACAGGTGTTCCCTTGTCACATTCTTTCTTTGTTCCAGCGTTATTATTGTAAAAATACCCTAAAATTTACCTATGTTCAGCCGAATAGGAGCCTGCATGGGCCTCTCAAGTATTAACCGATATCAGGGGTTTTGCTCAGCTATTTATTATAAGAGTTTTGACCGATGTATTTTTTGGTTGTTTTCCTGATGTATATAGCTGTTTTGGTATCAACATGATAGTTAATACGACTAAAATTGCACTTTTTTATCCTGCGAGAAAACAAAACCCTAGAATAATAAAAGTGAACTAAACCGAGCAATGATACTCCGTGTTTTTGTTGGCCACAGTTAATCCTTCTAAAAAGAGTTTATATTATAGTAGTGCGAGAATGTCATTAAGCACTCCTTTACCTGCTTACGACCTGCTCACGTCGCCTACACAAGATAATGATAATCAAAACTACTGCTGTGATGACTATAACCAGAAAGAATTCGCATATTAAACACAGCAACTTCCGTCTCACGCCTTTCTGGAAACTGACTTTGCTCAATATACTTATAAAACCTAATTGTTCCACCCAACATCCAGCTGATAATGATCCTTTGATGATTTCTTGAGTGAACTCGCGAAACCAGCATGGGTTCAATGAAATATCTATCCAGTCATTGCATAAAAGCTTCTGTATTTTTAACTTGGTCTGACTTTCCTGACTGGCACCTCTAATATTCTATAACCTAGAATTGGCAATTATTTGTGTATTTTTTATTGCTGTTCGGCAATGTCACAAGGCTAAAGCATTAAAAAGAACACAATACGACATTAAGAGCCAAATTGATACTACAGACGCCAGACTAACTAATTTCTCTTTTCCTATTGTTCTCCTATAAGTCCTCTTTACACTAAGCTAAACAGAAATTTGGCACGTGATTAAAAGCCCTCAAGGGCCTTATGTTTTCATCATATTAATCCACATGAACTGGCAGACCATCCATAGTCTAGAAGCCAAGACGAACAAGTGCGCTATTTTTCGAGTTGGCTGCACCCCAGGGGTGGCAAGGTGTTCTTTGTATTATTTTAAAGCTAAGATTCTGCTGATTACGAATCTGCTTGTCAACATACATTTTGGGAGTGTCGGAAAGCCTTGGTAACCAGGCCTGAAGTGCTCATAACAATTTACGCTATATTTGCATTTTTCGGTATTTTTGCAGTTTATGGTCAATCATTTTGAAGAAAACACGTTACAATCTTGTTCCTGTTTCAACCTCTGAGGTTTTTACAGTAATACAGCTATAATAATACATTATTATCTAACTTGTACGTTCGAATGTTGATTTTTCAATTTTCATGTATGTACTATTATACAACTGAACGACGGAAGGAGAAAACTATGCAATTTAAACTCATTTCTCGTTTCTCTAGAAGAGTTTTGCGTGTCGCTATCACAACTGAGAAATTAGTGCCAAATGTTTCATTTCCTCCCATTAACATGTTATTTCACCGCATGTAATTAGTGTAGTTTTAAGAAGTATTTTGGATTCTTCGATATTTTCGGCTTAGCAGAGCAAATTTCTAAAATAGGGAAGTCCGGTGAACTATTTAATAACTTGTGAACTATTATCAGACAACACAAGGAAGGTATGGAATATTTATGTAGTGTAGTAGGCTATTCACAAAACTGATGAGTGGTCGTTCTGTATCAGTGTACATAGAAATGAGTGCAAAGTACGAGAATCTGACTGATACTAACAGAATGGACACGAACCAGGCGAACTCGAGTAACCTCACTTATAAAAACATTACATTTGAAAAACAAGTACTAGAAGCTTAGAAAATTACGATTATCGGTTTATGCAAATTAGGATAGTTCCGTATCAGTGTTTCAACATGTATTTCTTTTGTCTTTTACTCAGGGAATTAAATAAGTTTTATAAGCGTTTTTATAAACACTTCAACTGAATTAATAAGTTTGAACAACCATTTGGTTTCCTGGTTAATTTTGTTTTCATACCACAGTCACCATGTAATTGCATGCATGCAGTGCTTCCTTTCTAAGCATGACAAATGATTAATGTATATTATATCAGTTGGCAACAGTCTAACGTATATTTATAACTCTTTTTATTGTGCATGTTTGTTTGAACGTAATACAGTGCAGTGGCGTGCTGGCAGCTTTCCGCTGAGGAAGCACTGATAGAGAATCACACATAATTCATCTATGCGATGTGTGAACATTTCTACAACAGTAGAAATGTTCACACATCGCATAAAAAGTGAGAAAAATTCTGCAATATTGCGCTTTTCTTCCATTCAATAAGCGTTTCTCTTCGCTTTTGTTTGTTTTCATTGAACCGCGGAAGTTTTGACCCCCCCCCCCTGATGCGTGTTGACGCCCCACAGAATATCTCCGCTGGGGGTGGAGAACCCCCTGCCCATGTACGCCACTGATGAAGTGGTAACATGGCTGCTTAGTATAGCTACTTTTACTTACTCTTCTTAGTCACGAGAATATTTTGCGGTTTAAGGCGACACCTCGGAAAAACCTGCTGTACCGACGATATAAAGTTTCTCAGAGTTCAAGGAGACCAGAGTGACAAACTGGTCCGTTGATTAAAGACTTCCAGGCCCCGGCCACCAGGAATTTTTAGATATTCTATATACTCAAGTAGTCATATGTCAAAATATGTTTATGAAGAACCTCTTTCAGGTACATTCGAGCAATAACAAGTAATATTTCATTGGAAATTAAGCAAACACACTTGTATATTGTGGGTGTATCATGCAGTGTTGCAAGCGGCTGTATATTATAATATCTAGAAAATATCAACCAAACCATCAATATCCAACATATATATTGTTCCCAGTGGTAACCATGGTAACCAACGTGAGAGTAGAAAACGCGAGCTTCCTAGAAGTCTTCGTAAAAAGCAATATTATTTCGGCATCAGCCGACACCGCATTAAAAATGGAAAACCCATCTCAGACAGGAAACTTATTTAATATAAATCTTGACATTTTCTCGAACTTCGCCTTCCAACTCCTATTCGTAGTTTTACTGCAGTAATTCCCGTCAAACGGGAAATCCATCTCAAACTCGTCTCTATATTCACATTCAGACGAGTTTTCTCAGAAACGTTTCGTGTCCGAGATGAGCTCTTATTTTTTAATGAGGCTATTTTGATAATAATTTCGGCGAAAACATTTTGATAACAATTTCGACGAAAACAGGGGCGCGCTCGTTTTAAAACGATCGATAAACCACACTCGGTCGTTTATTAAACGATATCCTATATGGACAATATGAGCAGTTTTGATGGTTTTATGATCCTAAAAGAGAAACATTTATTACGAGAATGACAAAACAATCTCAGATTGCACCAGGATTCAAAAAGAAAAACAATACTATGACGTCTCTGGTTACTGGCCATCATCAGGGCATCCTTGGAATTTGGTGGGAAATTAATTGTTGGAATTGTGTCAAGACAAGACAGGATACGGTGTAAGTGGAGAATACCGCATGGTCAAATATAGAAACCTCTTTTGTAATTACTTAGCAAAAAGTGACATTTCAAGAGGCTACGTTTAATAATTAAGAATGCGAAGAATAACTAGAATTGACGTTCTTATAATACTCAGTGAAATAAGTATGGAACGTTTTTATGGCACGCTTTAATTAAATTCTAATTAATTGAAATTAGAATGTGATAGAACTGTTCATACTGGTAAGTTTAGTAATTAAAAAAGTCCGTAAAATTTCTGACGAATTAAAATTAGAATGTGTGTTATGAAGAACGTTTTTTCACCGGTAACTTTGGTTCATTGATTAACTAATTTAATCTCGTATTAAAATTAGAACGATTATAATGTTGCGAGACACTGTGTCCAGATTTATAGGAGGCCAATATTGGAGGAATTGGCAATAACCATTATGGTATAGAGAAAATTGATACTAACTATATCTATTAAATATATGCACTAGCCCACCCTGCCCGATCATCTCTTTACTATAAGTACATTGCTAAAATGGTTCTTGCATATGAGACAGATATTACAGCGAGACATTATCCGTGCAGGCTTGTCTATTTTTTAGATTTAAAGTGAGAGATCGTCAGTGCAGGCTTGTCGTGTCCTTGGGGGTAAGTGGTCGTGTCACTGTCACCATACGGTTCATTACAAAATAAGACTATATATTTTAACAATTAAGATATATCCTTAATTTGAGCAAGACAAGATTATGATTAAGACAATTAACTTGCCTGGCTGGCGGGCAGGCGCAGAACATCACTCAAACCAAGATTTTCAATTTATAAATAGCAATAAAACACGACAGTAAAATTTGTTATTCTTATTGATTTTTTTTCTACAAATGGATTAAAGTAAGATTTACATGCCTTTCGTTTAATACATACAAACAGGCATAGATTCGATTTACAAAGTAATTTATATTATTAGTTCAACAAATAGACAAGTTCATAAATGTATTATACACATTATAATTCACTAATGTTTGTACGTCACTACATTCCGTCTGGGCTAATTTTCAAAGTCCCTATGAAACGAACTAAGGTTCTCTTCAAGCAGTACTTGGCTCACAAGCAATCATTTCATATCAGTATTCGTGCATAATGATTTTCACGCATACTAAGTACACGTACATACATCTGCAAGTTTGGTGTCAACCACTGAAAAAATGGCGAATAAAAGTGGAAAAACACTAAAAAACTTCGCCTTTTAAGATAACAATCTTCCTTTCATAGAGACTTTCAAATAGCTTAAAAATGGACGTATATTTAACGAATGAAATAAGTCAATAACACTGTTCGAGAAAAGAGTTCAAGATCGAACTTGTGTTTGGCGGAATATTGTGTCATACCAACCACAAGTGCCAAGCACGAGAAGCATTATATTAATATTAGACCAAACACAAGTGTTATTTTACAGCAATACTTTAAAAATAAAGTGTAATTTCCTGTTAATATTATTCTATAAAAAGTCTTCAGAGTAAAAAATCTACCGCATATTTATACATAATGCATTTAAATAATTTCCTATGGGAATTACAGTTAATTTAAGTCATATGCAATATAAAACAGGGGAAGTTTGTTGATCCAACCAAAATTCGATTCCTTTCCACAAAATCTCAAATAGATTTCAACATCGACTACTCAAGCTGGTCACAAATTGTCGTCTATACAAAAACTGATAGGTTGTGGTTATTTTTGACATAATACTGTACTCTAACTACCTTTTTTTTAGTCTGCCGAGAAAGCAGCCATAATTTTACACACATAGTCTTCTTGTATTTGCAAGATCTGTGTCATTGCTTACTTTCACGTTATGTATGTGAAGATGTCTCCAGAGTTTTATAACTTCCTTTTACCTTTACAGATAAGTGGGAATGCACGATTTGCAAACCACGTGAGGTCCTCAAATTCGACGCCTAAGAAATCTTCGGGATCTGAAGCCATCTGTTTAAGCTCCTTTTCAAATAAGTGGATGTCTTTTTTCACACCAGCTGCGATGGTTATAATTCGAACCCCATCTTGTTTTAACAAAGTAGTCTCATTCATAGCAACTGGCAAATCATGGGCATTACCATCGGTGAAAATAATAAGAACGTTTTGTACGTTTGGACGATCACCTCCATCACCATTGAAAACCTAAGCAGGTTTAAAAAATATATAATTAAAAGTCAACCCGCACAGCATCTCTAAAAACCTAAATCCTAATCATTGGAATGGTTGATGATTTAAACGAAATGGTTTAATGCATAAATATAAAGTTCATTATATGAGGATTATTGTGGGATGATTTTTTTTTAAAAAAATGATGTTAAGTGCCATATTGAAGCATTTGAATGTACGGCCGTGAGGTGGAAAAATGGTCCGTGCCTGGGGACGAATTTTCCTGTACTTTACGTCAAAATGACGACATTGGTTTTACCCTGAGTCGATTGCAACCAATGGACGAAAGATACATTTCATGAATGACATAAAGTACAGGCAAATTCGTTCCCAGGCACGGACCATTTTTCCACTTCACGGCCGTACTTTCAAATGCTTCAATATGGCACTTTTTTAACATCATTTCTTTCAAAAACAAATCATCCCACAATAATCCTCATATAATGAACTTTATATTTGTGCATTAAACCATTTCGTTTCTAGACGTTTTAATCGAAGAGTTAGCCATACCCATTTGTCAAGTCTTGATAAAGCATCACCAGTCATAGTTTTTCTGCCGGCTTGATAGTCCATGTTATCGATAAAGTTCATCTGTTCCTCAAACGAGTATCGATCCAAATCAAGTAAGATCTTTGTCTTGTCCACTTGGCTAAACTGTAAGAAGCCCACATTATTGTCGGAGATTCCAGCTTGCAGCAAAGTGAGTAGGTCCATCAAGAAATGTCGAACTTTGACGAAGTTGTGTGGCTTGATGCTGGCTGACCCATCAACAACAAAGAAAATATCATAGGGGGTACGACGACATATCTGGGGTGGTGCTATGGTCGCTAGAAAAGAAAAATAACAAGGAATACTTTCAATCGAGCACAGCCTGGATACAAAAGACGGGATGGTGAAACACAAGGGTCTTGGATTCACGAGTTGGGATGAGGTAAGACTAATAATGCAGAGGAAACTATTGGCCATGGTTGGGACCTGTACGCTAGACGGAATCCGCAGCGCTAATTGATAATGGCTTGAGGACGATTAGCGATTAAATGGCCCTGTAAGCCAAGGCAGGTTTGAGGAACATAGACACAAGACAATAGGCTCTAGAAAATAGACAATAGACAATTTAGCTATCCGTATAATCGAGCGGGACTTGAGAAAGGCCTAAAGTTGCAATTCAAACGCCTAAGAAACCCGCAAAATGCTGTAAAAAGCCATAAAATGCCTCAAATTACGTGTGCATTTCTTGTCGATTTTGCTTAAAATGCCTAAAAATCCCTTAAACCGTCTCTTGTCGCCCCCAAATACGGCATTTTAGGGACCCGGATTAGGTCTAACTAATCGCCCGCTATACAGCGGAAAGAACAATAGAAACCTGATCAACGATGAGAGAAGCATTGAAGATCGCTAGCCGTATTGAGGTTTTGTAACCATTCAAAATGAAATCATTTTTGTTTATGGAAGTCGTATATAAGGCTGCCTCGAGAAAACCGAAGCAATTCACTTTCCAAAGACAAACTGTACTTTCGAGATTAGATGTAGCAGGGGTGGTCAGTAGCTATAACTATATTATTTCTTGTTTCACCTGGTAAAGTATAAGTTCATAATATACTTGACCTAGACTCAATCTTCCGAAATATTTCTCCACAAAAACCCAGCAAGGTTTAGTGTCTACTGGTTCTACTTACCAGATGCAACGTTAATCGGAGGACATATGTCTCTCATGATATTCAACACATTGTATCTCAGTTTACGTAGTGTGCTCGCGTAATGGGTACGCAAGGAACCACGTTGCTGGAAAGGCGGCTCCAAACCAAGTTCATGGCGGTGCCTTCCTGTAGTAATCGTTATGAAAGTGACACGCATAAGTTGGAAAAGTTCTTCAGCTTCTACTAGTTCTTTAGGTGTCATTATTCCTCTCGTCGTGAGAAGGATGACAAAATCAGGAACATGAACACGGTTAAATTTGTAGTTGAGCTTGTGAAGCTACAAAATCAAGGCAATTACTCATCAACAGGACAAACAGATTATACATATAGTAAACAATACTATTACAAAATTGTCTACAGGAGGCTGCTGAAATCTGTCAAAACTCCATTACCCCAAAAATTGCACTCTTACAAACCAATCATATGCGAGAAACACATTATCGTGTGTTATTACGAGTTGTTGTTTACAAACAGAAATTTGAATAACGTCTACACCACCTCGCGGGCCGACTACGTCACTGGTTTACCCTATAAAAACTGTTGTCATTACCTGATGAATTATTACTATTAATAATATTTAATTATATAATGACATACTATACTATAAATTGTACTGTTTTAAAACAATTAATTATTGGCAATTAAACTACTGACAGATGCACAAAATTCCATCTGTCTAAGAATCACGAGTAAACAGGAGTAACATATACGATATATATTCTTATAAGTCAGAAGTTTGCTTACCTCAGTTCTTGCTGCACTGAAAACATCAGAGTGTATTTTGTTAACTTGTGCACGGCGTTCAATCTGGGAGATTTTCCGACGGAGAATGTTTGTAGTCATGTATTTAGAGAATTCTACGTGCATTCCTGGATCAGTATTGTCCCCTAATACCATTATACCGACCATCATGTTCCCATTATCTACTGACATGTAGGAAACCAATTCTTTCAAAAATCGCTTGATATTCCAGTATCGTCGTTTTGAGAGATTTATAGGGTTATCGACCATAATTAACACATCACGTTTCGCCTCATCGCTGCAGATAGGAGGAATTGTTGTAGGTGGTAAGGTTGTGGCACGTGTCGTAGTTGGTACTTTGGTGGTTGGAACTGGTGTGGTTGTTGGGAGAGGAGTAGTGGTTGGGAGAGGAGTGGTGGTTGGGAGAGCAGTCGTGGTAGGTGGACCAGTGGCTAAAATAAAAAGAAGTAGAATTGAAAGTTTCTAAAGCCTGTGGGGCTAGGATGAGGATGGTCCTGCTAAATGCTTTGTAAGTCACTTATACAGATACCGCGTGGTGTGAGGAAACCTTTGATAAAAGTCGAACAAAAAATCGCGTAGGTTTCCCTGATTTGTTTTTGATTACTGTAATTTAAGAACTTTCGAGAATGTGAACTTCCTTTCATTTCATTTCTTCCTTTCAACTATTTGTTGGCTCTTACTATTGAATATTTGCGAAAAGTAGAACCATTTTCAAAGTTTGCAATTGACTGTTCAGATTTATAAAGCTAGCTTTGGTACTAATTGAATTCCTAAGGACGTTACGATGCAGGCAAAGTGGGATAGAAAGGAAATTTCTCTCACAGTATAATTACTATAAAGTTATCATTTTGATTGTATGTTACCACCGTTGCAGATTGCGAGTTTTTCTACCTTGATGGTGTCTTGATCAAATCTAAATGATCAATCCATCTAAATTGTCGACGTTTTTGCCAAGAAAAAAAAAATAAACAGTCTACTCACTTGGTTTGACATCACACACTTTGTTTACGAGGCCCCCAATAAGCGAGTCTAGATCTTCAAATTCTACCATCATGACATCACTCTCATTGCTAGCAATTTCTACTAACTGATGTCTAAATTCCTTTCGTTTAGGGCCAGCTGCAATGGCGATAATGTGAACACCCCTCGCTTTAAGATTCTCAGCATAACGTACTGCATCTTCCTGGTCACGTGTTGCACCATCCGTAAACACAATGAGTATATCTTTGACTTCGGGCCGATCATCACCCTCTACTGTAAACACCTAACAAGAAAATCAGTCTTGCAATTGGCTCAAAATAAGATGAATTGGATCATTGGATCACAGCCTGATCGGCACGAAACGTGAACGTGGGTGTGTGGGCGTGCAACTAACTTAAACTTCACATTCTTTGCGATTTTTGTGCGTTTTTTCCCATGGATTGCAACTCGTTGACCTGTCCTATGCAAATCAGCCGTGTGACCAGTCGGTACGTGATTTCCACGGCAGCACATGATTCTGATTTTTAAGCCTGCCGCACACTCTGATTGTCATTTTGGTTCATGTGGTAGTATAATCATACGTCCAACCTCGTTTAACCAATCATATCTCGATATCTACTTATTACTAGCTATTAGGCTTTGTTTCATATTCTAAAACGACAATCAGCTAAGCACATAGCTCCGGCAGGCTTTAGTTTCAGTCAACAAAGGCAGCTAAGAGGCCATATTAAAGAAAAGCAATCTCATCAGTGACGTAGCTAGGATTTCGTGCCAAGTGGGGCCACAGAAACATTAAGGGGCCAGCTGCCGTCCATCACCTGTAAAAACACTCTACAAGCTTCGTTTTGACAGGAGTTGGAGGGGCTAGAGAGTCTGCCATAGGGGGCAGGCCCTCCGGCACCCCTTCTGGCTACATCAGTGAATCTCATTACTAAAAAACAAAGGTTGGTAAACAGACAGAGTGCAACATTACTCCTCGATTTACAAGTATTAACGGCATTGTGTCACTTGTGTAACTGCATCAGTTCAATCAAAATACACGGCCGTAAGGTAAAGCATCCTCGATGAAGTTACTTTGGAGAAACTAACCTGTTCGTCAACAATCCTGATAGCATTTCCTGTGAACGTGGCATCTCCAGAAATATATCGTAGTCGTTTAACTGCGTTTAAAAGGACTGCTTCTTTATGGGAGTGATCTAAAGAGAATTCTACTCTTGTTCTTTTTCTGGAACTGAACTGCATGAGGCCAAAATGGGTCATGTTCTCATTCACTACGACGGATTTGACAAGAGCATAAAGAAACGTCTTGATTTTGTCAAATGCAGAGACACCAATACTTGCTGAGCCATCCACCACAAGGAAAACATCACGGGGCTCCTGAGAGCATACCATATTAGCTAAATATGTAACAAGAACAGTAGACTTAATGCACAGATGTAGGAACAGGGAAGTTGGTCAGAATAGTTTAAAAAATAAAACTAATGTAAAACAGTGTTAAATTATAGAGTAACCTTACATGGATTACTGGGTGGTTCAATGCAAATTTCATCGACAATGTCGTTTACTATATTATCTAGGTTGTCGAAGTCAGCCAGAATAACATCAGAAGGTGTAGAAGCGATCATTTCCAACTCGTCTACAAATTCGTTCTTACGACTCCCTGCAGCAATAGTCACGATCCTAACACCTCTCTTTTTCAGCTTATTTGCCATTTTAATCGCATAGCGGCGGTCTGTTGCTCTGCCGTCAGTAAAAATAATGAGCACATCTGGTATATGAAGCCGGTCATCTCCCTCCTCAGTAAACACCTGAGAAAAAACATTCATGTTAGACAAATGAAGGGAGATATCACTCGCTACTAGAAATACATGCAGAACTAGTTTGTAAACAATAATAAACAGTTTTTTCTCAGTCAATTATCTCCTAAAATATCAATGAGATCACTAAAATCAAGCGTGATCGCATTACGTACATAAAAAAGTCCTCCGTTAACATTATATAATCATTGGTTCCAGCTCATTTATTATTTAATCATTCACGTCCATTTTTAATAAATTTGCTGATGCACAGCTGCATTGGGAAAATCGTAGCGTATATTGTGATACGTTCGTCGTTCTTTTAGCTTTATATTTATGAATATTGTAGAGTTTCTGGCAACTCTGACAACTCTTGAGTTTTAAAAACTCTTTTTATAAACAATTCATTTTACTCAGGCGATTTTCCTTGTCAAGAGGAAAACTCCAGAAAAAAAAAAACTTTTATTTCAGACCCAACACATGGATGACGAATGTCAAAGTTTACCAACATTTTTGTGTATTTACTATGTTATAATATTCACGTTGTTTAACTGAATGAAGCTTGTCAAACTCAATCGCGATTTCAATAAATTATGCAGAAAGCTAATTGAGTAAACTTTTTGTGTATTTTGAAATTCGCGATCCCATGTACTTATCCAAAACATTGAAAGCTATATCTAGTTCACATTATACCTCTTTTTCAACAATCTCCATTGCATGTCCCGTATATGTAGCCTTTCCTGAGTGGTATTTCATGTTCCTGACTTTCTCCAGAAGTACAGCAGAGTCATGCGAGTCGTCTAGGTAAAACTCGACTTTCGTTTTCTTTTTGGAACTGAACTGCAGCATACCAAAATGGGTCATCTCTTCTCGCACGTCTACAGCTTTGATCAGGTTTAACATAAATTGGCGAACTTTACCAAAGGCCTTCCATCCTACACTAGCCGAACCATCAACTAGAAGAAATATGTCCCTGGGTTCCTGAACACATCTCGTGGTTCCTCCTACAAAAAGTGCGTTCCTATTTTAGTAGTTGTATGTATTTTATTGCTTTATTTATTCTTTTATTTGACATCTATTTTTTCTTAACATGTCAATTAAAATAATTGTACACAAAATAAACCTGAAAAAAACCCGATTGTAATTGACAATTACAGACACAAATCTCACGTTATCAATGCATTCATTGCTATTGAGGCAAATTTCGCCTTAACTCTTTAGCAACTGAATTAAGTATTTGCGTTTTATGAATTTGTGGAATTGCATAGCAGGGTGGTTAACGGCCCTTTTCGTAGCGAAAGAGTTAAGATGTAGCTAACAAGAAACTGTGTATATTATTATTTACTAGATATGTAATTTGCTTCTTGATTGGTTCTCTGATTGAGTTAAAGACATCCTGTATCTGCTGATAATATGCGTTAACAGCTCTACGCGTGCGCAAAAAACATGTGAACTCTGTGATTTTTTATGGGCTACAATGGCAACAAGTATTTATTCCGCCTGAGGCTTAACATTTTGACCTCGCTCTGAATGGTTCTTGGTATCCTGCTCAACCTTATGCAATAATTGTTAAATATACATGCGATTCATTTGTTAAACTCATACAAAAAGTGTCATACTAATACGAGTTCACAAAGGAATTTTGTAGGATTACCCTCCGACTCTCAGCATTACTTAGTCCCCTCCGCAGGCAACCACCTAGGGCGCTCATGGGGCGTGCGTGAGGTCTTGAGAGTTTTCGTCAGCTACTCAGAGTGAGAAGGTAATCCTTGCTAACAACATCGAAAAAATTTGCCTGTTTTCTCCGTTCCGATATCTTCGTCATTTATTCGCGTACTCCGGGTAGTGGGGTACCGGACTTGTTAACAGGACTGGAAGCAGCCGATATTGCCAAAAGTTGGTTACTATACCAAACAACGCATTTCGACGCCCTTTCTCGACGCGAAGGAAATTACATTTTTTAATCTTGACATTTTTTATTCTATCAGGAAAATCATAATGATAACCATTATATCAATAATAGAAAAGATAAAATACGGAGTAGGTA
>JAOTOK010088067.1:0-15369 GCA_025770025.1 Virgularia gustaviana | reverse complement strand
GAATGTACTTCCTTGTTCTTATCATTATAACAGGTACACATTTGGTAAAGGTGTGTTAGGCAGTGTTCAATTAAGCTATGCAATACACAACGAGTCCCGAAAACCGCCAATACGATTCAGAACATCATTTCTGCAGGTGAGTATTATCCGCATTTTACTATTGTTGATGAGACAGCAAATGGCAACATCTGATTGGCTAAAAATGAGGTCATTTTGCACGATAATCATGCACATTTTGGCATAACAGTTTTGTTTACTGCAAGCTTGGAGTAAATTGCTTCCAATAAATGGCTCTGAAGTGTAGAAACAACGTGTATATCTTTTTTAGATGGACGAAGGCAAAGCCGAAGACGTCGTCGTATTAAAACCCCTCAAAAACCGTACTGATTTGTGGTTCCCGGATGGCAAACGCCTGTTTGTCGAGGCAAAAGTTATAGAAACAGCAACTGGGAAACAAGAAGAAGCTTTCGAAAACACCATTTATTTTACAAAATCACCCTACAAGATCAGTTTCAGAAGAACTTCAGTTTTTTTCAAACCTGGTGTGCCTTTTGAAATAAAGGTGAGAAAGCAAAGTTAGTACGACAAAAAGTCTTGGGTGATTCCTGGAAGTTAAAGGCCAAACCCATTAGATTAATTTCGATCATTGCATGGTATTCTAACCTGCTTAGCACACCCTCCGCTATTAATTAATTTATATTTATTTTTAACAGCTCTTCCCTCTCGCGCATTTTAGTAGCTACTGATCCTAAATCGCACAATATACAGTTGAAAGAGGGCGTGCTACACAGGCTATACCTGTAATGCCACAACTGTAGTATCCACAACAGTACCTCTGCAATCAATTGGAATTTTTCCAGGATGATATTATGTGTTTGCTCACATCGTACAAGGCGTCTCGTAAAATAATGTCAACCAAATAAGGCTTGAACATGTCTTAGATTGATTTTTAGTCAATAGTTATGGTTTGTTGGTTGCATTGGCCCGTTGAAGTTTCATTTTTCAATCTTTTCCGTCATTAAGGTTGATGTTACGTACATGAACGGTAAACCCGCAGCTGGCGTGGATTTAGAAATCGAAGCCAAAACCGATACAGACGATGTCGTGCAGGAACGACAGCAAAACCCAAATGCCGGCGACCAAAATACGGATACTTCTGATGCTGCGGGTTATGCAAGCTTTGTTGTTGATGTGCCAAAGAAATACACCATCCAGTACCTTAAAATTATAGTAAGAAAACTCTCACTGCTTGTATGAGACTGCCGTAGACTTGTCTTTCTCACTGGTGCGTAGATAGAAAGAAGAGACTGCGGGGCAGAGGAAAGAAAGACCTGTCGACTCCGGGCACGGAAAGGGTGCAGCATGTGAATAATAAAGAAAACTGCAATACGACTGCTCACTTCTGATGCCCGGATTCGACAATTCTCTTTCCTTCCCCTCCATTCGCCAGATTACACTACTGAACCAGAGAGAGAGAGAGAGAGAGAGAGAGAGAGAGAGATAGGGAGTGAGTGTGCTGAGATCACAGAATTACCTCCACCATGCATACTAATGCTCGTTGTTTGAATATTCCTCTTTGTCCTTTCAATTTTTTAGTGGTGTTCTTTATTTTCCGAGTTAATTTTGCCATGTTTCACACTGAAAAGAATAAAAATAAAATACATGATTTGAGTATAAATTAAAGTAACAGCATACCATTATACAGTATACCATAATTCCTCTGTTTTATTTTTGATAGGTTCGAACTAAAACCAACCCTCCTTCAGAATTCAATTTCCAGCCAACAATGTACAGATCACCTGGAAATAACTATCTTTTTGTTAGGGTGCCAAAAGCGGAGGTATAATAATTGCTTTTCACGGGAATCGTACGGTCTGCTTCTATGCGGAATGCGCAGGGTTTGCATGGGTTCAGGGTGGTGAAAATCATTTTACAACAAATACATTGTGAGTAACCAATCATGCAATCTCATCTGTAGCAGGTTCTATGAACCCAGATCCAGTCAACAAACGTATATTATATATGGTTGAAATGACATCATTTGTGTTTTCAGGTTGGTAAATCTGTCCATGCAGAGGCCTTTGCTCTAACAAACGCAAATCCAAATTCTTTATCTTATTTGGTAAGTTTTGACCTCCCGTTTCTTTTTGTTTTCCTTGTCCGGTCCAGTACTGGCCTCTCCACAAGCATGTAACATTACATTTCTGTTGTGTTGTAGGTGGTTGCACGTGGCAAAATCCACAGCCAGGGCACAATAGTGCGAAATCTTGGTGTTGTTACATCATTTAAGATCGACATCACATCATCGATGTCCCCTCAGTCTCGACTTATCGTATACTACACCGCAGGAAATGAACTTGTCGTTGATAGCACCGTGTTAGAGGTCAAAGAGAGATTTCCAAATGAGGTATCGGAAAGCCTGTGTTATGCGTAATGTCCACGGTAGAACGACAATAAAAATCGATAAGAGTTGGTAAGAGATGATCATTGAACTGAAAAAGGAACTGCAATGATACCCCTAACACGCAAAATGATCGAAGCCGAGTTTGGGACACTCCCAGTGCCCCCAACAAAAGGTTACCGCGTGGCCAAATTCTAGGGGAATAAATTCAAGCCTACAAAATGACAAAAAAGCAAGACGTCCTAAAAGCTTTCTTAATGTAATTTTGTTTCGACCAAACAAATCAACACAAATCGTGTACATTTTTTTACACTTTTGACAAGCTACCGTCAATCCGACTTTTACGGTGGAATCGTCGGGCGATATCTAAAGACCACGTGGTCGGCTTTAACCAATCATAGCAATTCACAATGATGTTGCTATATCATTTTACTTGTTTTTGAATTTAGTGGAGCTGATGAGGATTGTATCCGTCCCCCGCCCTCTTGCACCGCCAACTCTGAGTCTCTGATTGACTTTAATATATTCCTTGACTCATTCCGCTCATAAACGATAATGAAAGTTTGCTACATAAAACCAACTTTTATCAATTTAGTATCTCGGGTGGGTCAGCTTGTTTGATTGAAAGCTCAGCTTAGGACTTTGTCAGCTTTTACAAATTGACTTAAATGTCAGACAGTTTTAGTTTCCTTTGTCTTAAGATAGGTATTGACATAGGATTATTTTTGCTCTGTAGGTAAAGTTCCTAGGAGATCCTAACCTGACGTTGCTTCCTGCTCTGCCTCATCGTATACAAATTCAAGGCGATCCATACTCTCGCATTGGTATTTTAGCCGTCGACCAGAGTGTGTACCTCTTACGAGATGATAAACAACTCACTATCGACTCTGTAAGTTTTTTTAATAAACAATTTACGAATTACCTTACTTTCATAAACTCCTTAGTATATAATTAGTAAGGAAAAAACAAAGAAAATCAACACCATACATGGCCGTGTTTTTGAATGTGATAAAGAACACCTGAAATTTCATTTCGAACAGCCTTGCTTCGGTGATGCCAATGATGAAGTGGTAAATGTTTCCTGTCACGTGATTTATTTGGTCATAATTAGCTTCGAAGGCAATGTGCGCGATATGTCCAGGTTAACCGGCTAGTCCCGTCCAGTTAACACAACATTAATTGATATATGTACTATTTATAAATCATGATAGCGATAATGTTATTACGTATCATACAACTCATATTTACATAAATTACAACAAATCTAACAAGTAGGAGACATATGTAAGTCCCTATCTTCTCAAATTTCAATTGCAAAGTTATTTTTTAAAAAATATTAAGTCAGTAAAGTGATCTAAGTGAGACGTTTTTGAAGCTATTTGATAATCTCACAGTTCGTGCTTTATATAACGCACTACACATCCTGATTTATTGCTTCCCTTCATGTACGATACAGTATGTCAATGTGTAATCGTGTCTGTTTCGTAATATTGCTCAGGTTTTCCAAAGAATGAAGGCTCATGATCTTGGATGTGGTTGGGGCGGAGGACAAAACAACGAAGACGTTTTAAAGGTAACTCATTAGTAATTGTCGTTGTTTATGAAGACGATTTCAAACTTCTGAGTATAAATAGCTTCTTTAGTGGGTGTTTATGGTGCAAATAGGTTGAAGCTGGCTTTGCAAAAGTATATACCTGCACTAGTATTATGATAATATGTAAATAACTAATTTCGTCGGTAAATTTTACGTTAATAGAAGGGTGGTTTAGCAGTTATGACAGATTATGGATTAAAAACATCACTCAGAAACGGTATGTATACTTAATCTAATCGCGATTTACAGCTGGTTCGTTATGGCTCCCTTTTCTTGTAAGCAACTATTTATTTTTATATTTTAGACTACAAATGTGCCATTCCTAGCCGTAAAAGACGAAGTATAATTAGTAAGTCAACATTTAATTGTTTAAATGATTATTAATTTTATGATATGCAACTAGTTTCTCCAACCGGATTATAGGCCTAGGGTTTCAATCACGTGGTGACAATGACTGAGGTGGGGCCAATCACTGAACTGAAATCAACTAAAATATTACTACACACTGTACAGTACAGGACCGTATTGACTTTTCCGGAGGGGTGGGGCCCATTTAGTGTTGGCTGGCCCCAATATTTTTTGTTATTGCTACGCCTCCCACCTCCGAAAACAGATCTGTGCCCAGTGATCGATGTAATAAAACATTCAAGTGATATTCTGTAACAAAAGAGAAACAACGAGTAACATAAACTAGAAACAAACTCACAAGGAAAAGCTGAAAATGACAGTCACCCTCAATCTATGGTGCAGTCAGATGTCCGTATATTGTCGATCCGTTCCCCATTTCTCTCATTCTCTGGCGCGCTCCGCCGTGATAAATTAGTGTTTTTCGAGGTTAGCGCAGTTATACTAAAACAAATACTGATCTGTTGGGTGGTTTCTTTATCTTCGTCTGGTGGGTAACCTGAGGCCCCTCGGGCCCACCCCTTAATCCAATGTTTAGTGAACCCCTAAAGGTTTTAGAACTGACATTAGGGAACCATCCAACAAATGAAGCTTAGGATTGTAGTAATGATTGATATAATCGACTGATGGGTTGACAGTCCAAGCAAGTAACCATAGCATATAATATGCATAGTTGCGGACAAAATTAACACTCTTCAATTAGTCATCTTTTTATCTCAACCATATACTAATAAAACACCTGTAGTACAGTCACTGAGTCAGAAAATACAGTATTTGCATTGTATGTGACCGTAAATAACAATTTTGACGATTTTTTATAAGCCTAAATTTCATATTCATGTCTTTCTTTTCAGTGACACCGGAAGGTAAAATCTGCTGCGAGTATGGGAAAATCCCAGATTCAGGATCATGTCTTGATCGAGCAAAGAATTTCTCTACAAACGTCGATAGCACACTTCATCCAATCGACGAGTGTGTTATCCATTTCTATAAATGTTGCAAGGGAAGATTTGAGCAACGTAAGTGTTTACATGAGTGAAGAAATCACAAAATTGTCGACTCATTTGTACTTGTAGTCGAAGAAACCCAGCTCAAAATAGGTAAATGAGTTGTTAATGATGATTGTATGATTACGTTGCGTATTTCAGGCTCAGGTCGTGCCAGAGCATTTGATGACGATATTCCCGCTGACCTGTTGAACAATATTGTGCCTGATTTTGATGACGACCTGTATGAGGACGACCTTGATGATATGCAATTACGGACAAATTTCCCTGAAACTTGGGTGTATGAAGACAGAGTCGCCGGGTGAGCGGACTTTCAAGAGCATTATTTTAAAGCCAGCAGTTTTTCACCAAACATGATGTATCACGGCTCGGGTATTGTGACGTCATAGTAGACATTAGTTTTCATCGTTTGCACCAGTGCGTTTTGGAAACATGCCTCTGCTGCTAGATGCTAGGAAAAATATTTATATCCATATTTATGGTGCAGCGCCAAAATACGAAAGACTCGTAGTGTTGTCACAAACCGGGAAAATTACCTACCGTTTTCTTATTGAAAAAAATATTGATCAGATCAAAGCAGTAATACATCCTTGAAATTGTTTCTTCGAGACAATGTTTTGCGTGAAAAAACCCCGGTAATTATGTCATATGCAATTTAATTTTATATATTTTCTTTATTCATTGTTGTAAATGTAACGTATTATTACCTTGGTTTGACCGGACTCCATTAACCATCAATTACCATCACCGATCGGTTTGCAACCGAGAGTCAGATAAATTTGAAATGTTAATGCTATTTTACCCTCGATTTATATTAACCGACAATAATAATTTATATTCCAGCAAAAACGGCTTAGTAGACCTCCGAGTCACCGTACCAGACACCATCACAACCTGGGTGATGCATGCAATTGCTGTCTCAAATACGACCGGCTTTGGTTTGACACCGCCATACTTTTTAAAAGCATTCAAGAAATTCTTTGTCTCCTTGAGTTTACCATACTCGGCACAGCGTGGGGAACAAGTGACTATTACTGCCACTGTTTACAACTTTGATGAAACTGATGACCCCTATTTCAGAGTATCTAAGGTACACATTATATCTGACTCCTAATATTATTGCAAACATTCTCCGCATACTCCTCCCCCGTACCTCGTGCCCTATGCTGGCCTAGCGCCCTCTTTCCATACCTGCCTGCTTATACCTGTTTGTTTGTTTACTTATAGCATTTTTGAGTCGGTTCACTTTGATGTGCCGCGGGATATAACCAACTTATATACCTTGAATAAATAATAAAGTTAAATTTGTCCCAAAATCTTGCGAAATCTCGAATGAAAGGATTTGAAATTTCTAAAATCTTGTTAGTAACCTTCTCAACAATGCTATAAGTCGGTTATAAACCTTAGACCTCGGTTTATATGCTAGTTATAAACCTCGGTCACGGTTTATAACCTATACTTAACTACCTGTCCTATCCTTATACCTGCGTACCTGTCTACTCTGCCTGTCCACCTACCCACTTCCTTTGCCTTAGATATTAATTACGTGCAATAATCTGCTTTTTATATTTTAGGTAAGAATAGGATTGCAAGGAAGCCATGACTTCTGCTCCAAGGTTGAACCTGGCAAGCGTGGACTTATGGATACACTTAAAGTTAAACAAAAAGATGCCGAGTCAGTCAGCTTCACAATTGTTCCTCTTGTTCTTGGAGATATTCCGATTCGGGTATGATATAAACTGGCTACATAAATTGTACTGCTTGAAACGTAAAATAACGTTGTGGTGCTTTATGGGAAGCAGTGTAACCACTGAGCTATATATATATTAACTGGAGAGTGGGCTCATGCAGGCTCTTGAAATGCAACCAAAAAATGGCGTCATTTTGACGTCACTTGGTCCACAATTTTCATGCAATATCCGCTGTACAACCGCGATCCAAGCTGAAACCAGTGCTGAAACTCGCCAACTGAGCCATGGGCAGTGGCAAATGCCATGAATATTTTGGACGAAGTGACGTCAAAATCGCCAAAATCCGACATGTTTTAGGTTGCACATCGCTGATTGGCGAAGAGCCTGAGCCCGCCCTCCAGTTAATATATATATAGCTCAGTGATTTTAACTCTAGCAGTTCTGAGCATATTTGTGTATAAAATTCAAAACATTACTTCAAAGGAAAATGTTGCCTGAAAACAACTATAATTAAATTTTCGGATGTATTTTTAGAACACTCCTAGCTGCGTCAGGCGATCAGTATTTTCTCTCAAAACTCAGAAAAAACATTTGGTTTCAGGCAGGTTACAACCTGCGTGTTTATTTGCACTTAGCGTTCCAGATTATTTTTATTCTTTGTCCATATAGTATTCTGTTAAAGATGTGTTTATTTTAATTTTGTACGATCAATATAAACATTATAATAATGATTTTAAATGAATTTACGGTTAGAGTAGGCTTAGGGTAAGGGTTACCCTTAGGGTGAGCCGGTGAGGGTTAGACTTCAGGATTCGGGCACTGCACTTTAGTAAATGGTCATAGGTTGACTGGCTAGAATATTGAAATAGGAATTTAGTTGTATCTAGAAGTGATTTCTAAACTACAGAATTAAATAAGGTCGATTTCTTTTTAATTATTAATGATTTGAGAAGAAACTGTAAAGGGTAGCTATATATTATTTGAGAGGTATTCCCAACAAGGCAATAAAAAAATGTTGGACTTAACAAAATGTAAATCGGAGTAGTTGTTTTTCCGTTAAAACCTGAAATTTGTTGATGATGTATACCCCATATAAACATTAAAATAATTTTTTTCATTCTTTAGGTTTTCGCTATAGCTCCTATAACTGGTGGCGAAATTTTAGAACGTAGTCTAAAAGTTTTGGTAAGTCATATTCTTTGTTTTAATCAACTGTCTGGTTCCCGCTCAAATTGTGGTGTACCATTTATCTGCTAATAGCGCGTTATGGATAAAGTATTTACAAATTTGGTACAATGAATCAAAGACCACCAATAAATTCTTAGACGGGAAAGCTATATATATACAAGAAATATAACATTAATTAATAAAAACAATAAAATTATAGAAATATACATAAACACTAATTTAGGAACTAAAATATTGCCTGAGGCGGGCGCAGTGCACAGAAAATTTATACATTTTTATACAAGAAAATGTTTGTTGGCCGTTTGTTGCGATATTTTTTCAGAAAATACAAAAGCCCTTAATTGTTTCTTGAATACAAATTATAAAATTGTGGAAAATCATAAAAATGAAAGTGTATTTTATTTTATCGTGTAACTTGAATACGATGCATTTTGCTTTTTTGTTGAAGAAATAATTCGTATGTGACACTTGTGCCCATATATTAGACATTTTTGTCGTAAATTGATGCATGTTTCGAAGGCAAATATATAACGTACTAATCAATGATTCACAAAAACCCGCATTTCGCTGAAGACAGCAAAAAGAGAGTCCGTCGATCAAAGGTACTTTTTATTTCAGCCTGAGGGAAGGCAACGACGTAAGACATATTCAGTAGCTTTGGATCCGCAAGGTACATTTTGCATAATAAATTATATATAGTAATAACCATTTTTAGGAAGGCATAATTGTTGTGTAGCATGGTAGAAACACTATTTTCAAGTGCACGCTCTAATTGCCTTATATCTCGTATAGCCAATTTAAAATTCTTATGCCATCCGTCTTGGTTGAGTATAAGTACAATATTATTTTTCCAATTTATAGGTGTACTAAAAGATCCAAATGCACCCACTGCGGCTGCACCAACTACACAAGCGACATTCAAAACGGCCGTCAGTGAGTAATGATGAATTTGATGTGTGTGAAAGTTGTGACTGATCGCTAACATGAACTAAATGCCGTCTTACATACTGACATAAAACATATTGGGATTTGGGGCATTAAACCCCCGGCATTTGGTGCCGATATGATATTTCGGTGAAATTTCATGTAATAAGCACTTTAAAAAACAACTAATTAATACAACGCAACACATAATTTAGTACTTCAGACTGATACAAACTTTATTTATAAAATACTATGCCTGCAATCATCAAAACTTGTTGTTTTGTTTTCTATCTAGCTGGCCAGGGGGAACAGAAAAATTCGCTGCTTTTGACTACCCCGTCATCAACCGTCACCGATTCTGAATCTGCAAAGCTTACAGTTATGGGTGCGTATAACTTCCTTATGTGTTTTAAGGTGGCTCCCTAGAGTATTGCGAAAATTCTACACAGCAGGTTTAATGTGCCAAAATAAACATCAATATTGTTGATAAAATATTAACAATACCTAACATTACATTGTTAAATTGATTAATTACGATAGCAGTTTTCATGGTAACAGCGCATGTGTGTGCTCATAGTACAAAAATCGCTACAACGCGCCGCGACAGACCACAATCACAGGACATGACAACACCACATTAAATGAAACCGAACCATACCAGTCATCTTATTATGATCTGTCTATGTTTATCACTTGATATTATCTTTCGAAATACTTTGTCCGCGCAAACTGAACAAAATCTGAATTTTACTGCAGGAAACCTAATTGGTCCAGTTGTTGCGAACGTCATCGAAGGTCGTGGACTGGACTCCATTATTAAGCTCCCAACAGGCTGCGGAGAACAAACAATGTTAAAACTGGCTCCCAATGTCTTTGTCCTGCAGTATTTGAGATCTACAAAACAAGTGACACCACAAATTGAGTCAACAGCATTTAATTACATCAAATCAGGTAAAATACTTTTTAATTCGAACATTTTGGGGGTCGTTGATGTATTCTGGTACAGCCAGTGACGTACCTAATTCTGATGTATGGGGTCCCCGGCCTAACCGTCGTCGGGGTCCAATGCGCCAAACATTGAACAAAAATGTTTTCTGGGAATTACACCTGTTTTCCTAATCTATCAATTTTCGAGTATTTTAAGACAATATTTTTCATGGTACTTAATATAAGTGCTGACACCAGTTACTCTATGGTATTCTTAAAATGCATTGTTCTACTATAACATTATGGTTGAAATGTTGATTTTTGTATCTAACGAATAAGTAACTATTTTGGTTTTCTAGGTTACCAACGTGAACTTAATTATCGTCGAAGCGATCATTCTTTTAGTGCATTTGGAAACAATAGAGCTGGAAGTACATGGTTAGTCACTTAGTATTTTAATTTATGTTTGCCGTGGACTTTTGAAGCTTTTGTAACTGATGTTGACAGCAACTGGACTGTAACGCAAGTGAAGACCAAAGCTTCGTGCTCGGTGTCTTGGCTGATCTCGGCAAGGTGTTTCGCTATTCTTTCACGTCCTGTCCTTTTTGCTACCGCCACTCGTTTTACTTTTAATTACAAAGTTTCCTCCCCGCCTTTCTACCCGAAGCGGTTTTCACACTTACAGACTAAAAATACTATGATTGATACGGCACTCATAAAACAACTATTCGCAAGCAAATATTCTATTTAATAATGTCGGACATTCTTGATGACTGATCATATAGTATTTATAAACTATAAAGCTCAGTTACATGTTATATAGAGTTATCTCTATTTTAGGCAGCATTCTGGCGAAATCTCAGCCGGTTTGAGAATGCGAATGTTTGTCATGTTTAGTGAATTAGCGAGGGGCATATACTACACATCATGCGAACAGCTTATGACTCGCGACGTGTCTTTGCAACAAGCTTGTATCAAGTTTGTTACTAAGTCGTAACAAGGCTGTTAGTTCACCAAGTTGCTACAGCCTTGAGGATATCAAGTTGGTAACAACTCAAGTTGATGGTTGCAGGACGATATCAAGATGTTAGACCAAGCTTGTACCAAGTCTTTAGAATGAATAACTTGTTACCAACCTGCATGGGGCCGGTTGTATAAAACTCTTAAATATTGGCGAATCGTTGTATTTTGTCTTCCATGTAATTCAGTTTTTAACTGCCAAATGGATTTAAATAAACCTATTATTATTATAACTAAATTTTGCGTAGTAAAGTCGTAGTTAACTCAGAAATACAAGACTCTGATTGGTCAATTCTGTCACTAACAATAGTTATGAGTTAACTACGCTTTTATACGACCGGTCCCTGATAACAACTTGTTAACGACTTATCAACAAGTCTGGGACAAGGAACACGAAGAGATCGCGGTCGGTTGCTTGATATAACAGCTTTGTAGCATGTTTGTCACGGCCGTGCAACGGTGTGTAGTTTGTAAAACACGTTTTAAAATTTTTTGTTAGGCTTACCGCGTTCGTTGCTAAAACATTTTGTGCTGCCCAGAAATTTGGTGGGATCGACATCGACGAAGCAGTTATTTGTGGTGCTTTGAGTTTTCTCTCTGGTATACAAAAAGCCGATGGGGGGATACCAGAACGTGCCCCAGTTATTCACCAAGAAATGAATGTAAGTGTCGAGGCGCAGCTTATTTAAATTACTTTAAAATTATTAGAGCTACAAAGTACTAAGACTAACAACATAGGAACTTAGTTCATGCCCTTTTGCCTGCCTCTGAACAGTCCAATCTCTACTCACTATTAGCCATTTTCAAAAGGAGCTAAGTACTGGGTTCAAGTTGTGAATGCAAAGCATGCTGGGAATGTTTGGAAGGACGAGTGTTTTGTCAGTATCCTTCCAAACATTTTCAACATGCTTTGCATTCACAACTTGTACCCAGTACTCTGCTCTTTTTGAAAATGGCTAATTGCTACCAGCCTCGTCGCCAGGGTCATATGTTTTTGCCGGAAAACTGGTCAATAATTCAACTACTTGGATTGGATTGCAGCTTTGCAGCCACTGGGCCAACATTGATCAGGACTTGTTATACACTATGACGATTACTCAGAACTAGCTATGTTTACTCAATTTGGACCCCTTGACTTTTGACAATGGTTATAGAAGGCATTTAGGTTAATACCACACCTAGGAAACGAATCATGAAAGCGTGCACGCAGACTTGCCCAGCCTGTTTGCCCTTGATAAGCAGGGCCGCCGAGAGGGGGAGGGGGCGGCAGGGGGCAACTTGCCCCGGGCCTCAGGACGTCTGAGGGCCCCCAATTTTTTTTCAAAAATGTGTGCAGACGTAAGAAAAGCGATGCCCTCGCATAAAGGCCGAAGTTCCACAGTGTTTTAACTCACCATTACCGATTATGTAGTGTCCTTGTACGAAAGGGTGGTTTTTGTGACATCATCATGACGTCACTGGGGCCCCAATTTTCGTTGTTGCCCCATGCCCCAAGTGAGCTCTCTGCGGGCCTGTTGATAAGTGGCTAATTAGCCTTTCTCACGATGACGAATATGGCCGCCATTTTGGGGGTACTTTTTCCAAACATGTTAGCGTAAGACCACATAAAGGGGAGTCTTTACATTTTTAAGCTATATTTAGTTTTAGATACCTTAGTCTATTCTGGAAAATTGCTTTTCATATTGATATCATCGTTTATAGCCGTTTTGGAAAATCGAAAGTACCCCAAAAATGGCGTCGTGAGAAAGGCTAATTTGCTTAATTTCAAGTGGTACTAAGTATCGTAGCTTGTGGCAATCAACAAAATGCCAGTGCTCTCTAATAATGATTAACCTCCGTCTCCGTGACTATAAGGATATATGAATATATATTCACTTATATTCACGGCTACTTCGGTAAATAATTACCATATAAAATGATACCATTTAATATTGTATATTATGATTTACAATTTTAGGGAGATATTAACGGGGAAATTGCAATGACTGCGTACGTCTTAACAGCCTTCATGGAATGCAAATGCGATACCGTTGTAAGTTAAATAATCTTTGTCATCTTTGACCACCGTAGTCCGTACATTATTATACATTCTATCTTTATTCTGCTTTCTCATTTTTGGCCAATACAACTACAAAATAATCTTTATAGTTATATATTCGTTAAGCATTATCGCTGTTGATTGATTGATTGATCGAATGTTTATTACCCAGTTTTTAACAGTTTTACCCAGTCGTTTGATAATTGGCAATGCATTCATTGTATCCTATCCCAACAGAAGCATTGCCACGAAGATCTATCCACTGAAACCACTGTAATTTGTGGCCCTTCCTGAAAAAGAATTTGACTTTCTAGTTCATGTCAATGAATAATGTACGCCCTGGTAGAAACCCTGTACATATACGTTCCTACATGTTCTTGTAGGATCCTATAAGATCCTGTAGGAATTCTGTACAAGATCCTGCATAGGATTTTTCAGGATCATAATTAGGATCTTTTTCTGCATCCCACATAGCATCTGCATGACAAGCTGACAAGCTTTGCTTAGATTTATAATTTGCCATGTAGCTATTCTGCCGTTCTGCCCCAAGGTTTTGATGCGCCGACCTCGAGAGACTTAATTTCCTTCGTACTCATTAGTTTTCTTGTCTCTAATTGTCTTGCTAGGCGACTACGAACGCGATAAACCAAGCCGTCACTTACTTAGAAAACAACCGACCAAAGATATCTCGTGTGTATGTCAAAGCTGTGGTTGCATATGCACTAGCTTTAGCCTCCAGTCCCCAAAGGTTTGCGGCCAACAATGAACTCTTACTGGCGGCCCACTATGACCCAGGTAAGTGGCCTTCAACATACACGGACCGTTGTACTGAAAAACGGAAAATTTATAAATATCGAAAATCTGTTGATTCTAAACTTAAAATAGAATAAACAGAAAATTTAGCCTATGTTATGTCATACAGTATAAATATCGATTAGGTCTGCGTAACATGAAATATAGGGTATATGTGTAGGATATAAATGTCTTGTATTGAGTCGAGTCATACTATTATAATCCTTGAAAACAAAACTTAGATCCTCTAACTATTTTGTTTAGCTGAAAATGTGCGTTATTGGCAAGATGGAGGGAACGCAATCAACGTCGAAACCTCAGCTTACGTTCTCCTTACGCAAATAGCGTTGGGAAGAATCAGCTACGCTGGACCAATTGTTGTTTGGTTGACAAAACAAAGAAAGGGAGGTGGAGGATTTGTTTCAACTCAGGCAAGTTTGATCTACTTATAGCCATAAATGCAAGGCAACCTATACAATGTTTGGAAGTTATGGTTAAAAAAGGAAACAAAACAGCAAAAGCCTTTCTCACGACGCCATTTTTGCCGGGTAAAGCTTAATTTCATGTTTGATTATGAGTTTATACCCACCCGTTACAAAATGATATTACCCTATAGTTGTGTGCATAACAGTAAATTATAAATCCATCTTTAAAAAGTATATTTTGGTGCAGCATTTATTTGGCGCGCTATAAAAATTCAGAAGTGCTTCTCCTGTTTGTCTTCTCTACTATACTTGTTGTCTCTCAAGACAAAATTGAACAGGTATATTTCAGTACCGAAGATGAATACTGATGCATCCTTTTAACTTTTTTCAGGACACCTGTGTCGCCCTGCAGGCTTTAGCGGCCTACAGCCAGACCACGGGTGGCGACAAACTTAATCTTAAGGTGGAAGTTACATCATCACAAGAAGATGACTACAAACGAACTCTGAATATCAGGAAGGATAACGCTCTTACGCAACAAGAACTTGATGTATGTGTTCTTCAAACCATTTTTTCGGCAACTTTTTCTTGCAGTAAGAATTATCATCACGAAAATCCTTTATAGTGAAAACCTTAAATGACTTTAATAACATTCGATACTGAGCTTACAACCCTAATAAAATTATAATAAATAAATAAATAACAAAAGTTAGTGTTCTTTATCAAATAATACAGATGGATCATGTGATGGATGCAAGGATTTTTCATGTGAATTTCGCAAGCCATTTCGGGCCTTTTGTAGATCCCTATACCACAGAATAATAACTATACAGAAGGTCATCTCCAGTGCATTTCGCGTAAGCTGATTCGTCATCCAGCAAGTGCAGGTTGCAGAGGCAATCACCCCCCGTGAAAATACGTGTACATACATGTTTTCACGGGGGGTGACTGCCTCCG
>JAOTOK010087956.1:0-15373 GCA_025770025.1 Virgularia gustaviana | reverse complement strand
TTTGTTGTGTGATCCTACACACAGATTGAGTGTCGAGCACTGCTCGCAAGGATGCAACGATCCCGGTTCAACTTTGTTGTGTGATCCTACACACAGATTGAGTGTCGAGCACTGCTCGCAAGGATGCACTGATCCCGGTTTCAATATTTCGAGTACGTGATCCTACACGTACAGATGTATCTGACCACGAACGGGTCAGTGAAACGTAATAGTTCGTAAATATCAACAGTGTCGAAAGCAATAGAGCTCAGAATAGAGCCGTGAGCGCCGTATTAAAGTTGACACTGTGTGATCTCACTGATCAAGAAATCGAAAGTAAAAATTAAAGATGGCGCGCAGATTCGGCATCCGTCGTTACCTGTTCATTACATCTTCGTAAAGTTACCTGTTCGTTACATCTTCGTAAACGTCATGGATCAAACAAGCATGTATAGTGACATAGATAGATAGTTACACGACGACGACATAGTGTTCGATCTCTTCGAGAGCGAACACAAAAACCAAACAGTAAACCATTAATTTTAATAACAGTATATAGACCACCAAATGCATCTATTGATTTTTTTAATTATGTTGAGTAAGCGATTGCAACTATTGATCAGGAAGACAAGGAATCCCATATTTTTGGTGATTTAAATTGTGACCTTCCAAAACAAAAGCCTGATCATCCAACAGCCAAACTCAAATCTTTATTAGAATTATTTCAATTATCCCAATTAATAACTGAACAAACAACAATAACAGAAATATCCTCTACACTAATTGACCACTTCATTACAAATGAACCAAACAAGATTACTAAATTCGGTGTTATTCATGTAGGCATCAGTGACCACAGTTATTGCTATTCGAAAAATTAACATACAAAAACAAACAAAATCTGAAAGAATTCATGAAATTAGGAATATGAAACATTTTAACGAACAAGAATTTTAAAATGACCTGGCAGGTCACCTTGAGATTATGTATATTTTTATGGTAAAGACCCAAATGACATATGGGATAAACATGCTTTTCTCCAAAACAAACAAATAAGCTCACACCATGTTCCTCGGATAAACAGTAAAATAAAACAAATGATCATGAAAGGGATAAGCTAAAAAGAAAAGCCATCATTACTAGGTCTGGAAATGACTGGGAGAGTTATAGAAAACATAGAAATACTACCAATAATTACATAAAACAAAGAAAGAAAGATTTTTATTTTGAAAAAATTACCAGTCAAAAACACAATCCAAAATGTGCCTGGAAGACAATTAATGGTCTTCTAGGTAAGCAAGTAAATCATACTAAAGTCAATGAACTTAATCTCAATGGTGGTAAATTGACAAAAACTTTGAAAATTGCGGAGGGCCGGTTTAATGAGTACTTCGGGAACATCGGACCAAAATTGGCAGAGAATATTGAACCAGTTGACTGTTATTTTCATGAATTTATCAAACAAACCAAATCCGAGTTTGCTGCTTTTGACGGGGTATCTGTTGATAAAATATTAAACCTTCTGTCCCATCTTTCAACTTCAAAAGCGACAGGTGTAGATAAAATTTCCTCAAAAATCCTAAAAATTTCAGCACCATTTATCTCAAACACGCTCACTTATATATTCAAACAAACACTGTCATCTGGCATTTTCCCGAATGAATGGAAAACTGCAAAGGTGACCCCAATTTTTAACACTGGAACAAAAAGTTTGCCTGGTAATTATCAGCTAATTTCAGTTTTACCCATCATAAGTAAAATCATGGAGAAACCTTTATATGAACGACTTTTATGATTATTTTATAGAAAATAAACCTTTCAGAAAAACAATTCAGCTTTCGAAAGAAACATTCGAGAAACACTGCTTTATTAGACTGTACAAATGAATGGTATGTCAATATAGACAGAAAATTATTAAACTTAGCTGTGTTCATTGACCTTAAAAAGGCCTTTGACACCGTTGACCATGATGGAGCTCTATTGTAAATCAGCACAACGCAACAATGGTTAAATCGTTATTTATTTCTTACTGAACCAAAACTGACTTAACTGAGAACGTACAAAAGACGTACAACAACGTTCGCTCACCCCAGGCTCCCCTGTCCGGGAGCACAGGTGAGCCAAGTCAACATTACACTCTTCCCACCTTACGTTAGTAGGAAGTGTACAATCTATGTATCATCATCACTGTCCGAGGCAGAGTGCCACTCCCCGAACCGTTTGAGTGGATGCCGGAACCGTGCACCCCTGCACAAGGGTACAGGATTCTCACATTCTGCAGCATATGTTTCACTCTCCGAGTCAGTGGCAGACACTCCTTGTGTGGTGTTTGGAAGTTGTGTTGTTTTGGGTGTATTTTCTCGCTGAGGTGTGTCGGTCAACGTGCTGCCAAGACTTTTGGTGAGGACTAGTTTTGACGGACGATCTGGTAGTACATTCAGCTGATCATGATGGCGAATGACTCGCTTTCGGAAATTATCAGATTTCTTCAGACAGTAGGTGTTACCTTGACAACACTGAACAACTATGTATGGTCCCTCCCAACGTGGTTGTAACTTTGAAGATTGACCTTTCTTCGGGAAGACATGGACCATTACTTTATCTCCAACTTTGTATTGCAGTTCAGCCTCCTTATTACTAGCATTTCGCCTTTACTTCTCCATTCTATCTTTGTCGGCTGCTTGATGATGAGTTTTATAACCCATTTACGTAGCACCGGGTTAGCCGCAAGAATTGTGGTGTGGCCTAAACGTAAATGTAAAATCAGCTCACCCAGAATAGGGTCTGCATTTTGTGCTGCTTTGAAATCTTTTAGACTCAATTGTCCATCTTGGACGATAGTATGTACTGCAGGTATTCGGGACAAAGCATCAGCCTGAGTATTTTGTAGCCCTGGTCGGTGTATGGTTTCGAGCTCAAATTCCTCAATTTCTTCCATCCAACGAGCATAACGGCCCCGCGGGTCACGTGTGTTCCATTACCACTTTAAGCCTTCGTGATTTTCGACCAAGCAGGTATTGTCGAAATTTTCGTACGGCAAAGACAAGGGCTAACGCCTCCTTATCACGAGTATGCCAATTAACTTCATTGTTAGTAAAAGTCTTAGAGGCAAAAAACACTGGCTGGTCTTGTCCATCTTCATTCCTCTGCGATAGGACACAGCCCACTCCGCTGTCAGAGGCATCTGTACTAAGTTCAAAAGGGCGCGACATGTTTGGAAACTGAAGCAACACATTACCAGATGCCAAAGCGTGTTTCAAGTCATTAAATGCACCTTCCCTCTCAAAGTTCCACACAAACTTTGCTTTACCAGTGAGTTCATTTAGCATGTCTGCACGCCGTTGCAGGTTAGGTATAAAATCTGAATAATAATTGCGAAAGCCCAGAAAAGCGAAGTTTCTTGTTTGTCGTAGGCATAGGCCAACGCTTAATCGATTCTATTTTTCCGGTGCAGGCTCCACGCCATGCCTAGACACTTGATGTCCCAAGAACAGAAGTTCTTGTCGACACAACCGAACTTTGCTGGACTTAACAGTTAGTCCAGCTTCGCGTAAACGCTGCAGAACATCCTTCAGAAGATTCACATGTTTTTGAAAGTTTCGCCCCCAACGATAATATCGTCAAGGTAAACTGCAACACCATCCCAGAGAAGTGCTTTCATTATGTCAGACATTAAACGGGCAAAAACAGAAGGCCCATTTTTCACGCCAAACGGCATAACGCAAAATTGCCGGTGGCCCGATTCGGTGGTAAAAGCGGTCGTTCGACGACTTTCCTTGGCTATGAGTATCTGCCAATAGCCGCTGAATAAGTCTAGGGTGGTGAACAGCGTTGATCCCTGTAGGGAATCCAGACATTCCCTAACTGACGGTAAGGGGAAAATTTCTGTAACAGTTACATAGTTTAGCACACGGTAGTCTGCACAGAATCGATATGACCCATCAGGCTTAGGGACGAGCAAAATGGGCGAAGAGTATGGTGAATTTGACGGTTCAATAACGCCACGCTGTTGCATTTCCTGAATTTGCTTGTCTACTTCATGTCGGAGGGCAAACGAGGTTCTTCTCAGTTTAACAGCAACAGGTACGCTGTTCTTAGTGTTGATTTGAAATTTAGTATGATTTGTCTGCCCAACTTCTTTTTCATTATTGGCAAAAACATCCCTGTACTCATGCAACAGTTGCTTGAGCTTAATTCTTATCTGATAGTGCGATATCACATTCCTCAACATCAATATCAACAGGTCCCACTTTTTCCGGGGTAGAGTTTTTTCCCGTTGTGTCGAGCTTTGACGAGATAATGCTAACGTTATGGATCGCAGGCTCTGGGGCGATTGCATGTCGAGTATGTGTCGCGTGTCAAAAATTTCCACGTTGCTGGCAAGCAATGGTAATCTAGCAACATTTGTATTTGTACAGTCGAACGAGCAATGCTTTACTTTGTATTTTATATATTTACGGTAATTTTTGTATTGTTTGTGTTGTATGTTATCGCTCATAGTCTTATTTACTGGATACTGAGACATTTATGCACCTCAATAACGTCCATAATCGCAATGTTCCATGACGTCATGTGTTCAGCTGGTCGTATTGTTTTCGAAATATCAATATGGTCGAACAACAAATACAATGAATCAGGTAATATACAAATAACTGAATTAAAGTCTTCTGGATGTGTTAATGAAAGGGTGAATGATTGTAAAGTCAGTCGCCAAGACTCAAGATTCTTTAACAAAAATGCTTAGAAATGTACAGTCGAAATAAAATGTGATTATAAATATGGTTATGGTACTAGGTCCAACTAGCAACTTCAATTCAGCAAAAATTACACAGGTGGCCTCCATGTCCTTACCATTCATGAAAACATTTCCTATGTTATTATGCCCTTTGCTTGTGCTTTGCAAAATTTGATAGAAGAGAATTATAATCCATTCTTTGTTACAATTGTAATTGCAATACTGTATCTATTTGATGCCAAATGGCCCACCTAAAAACTAAGTGCAATATACATTTACTCAATTTGTTTTTACACTGTTAAATCATGCAGATACTAAGATAATTCCAGAAGAGTTGCTATTGCAGAAAACGCAATATTATTATTTTTATGAATCCCTAAACATCGAAAATAATATTACAAATGAGCTTTTCCCACAAAAATTATCTATACTTGTGCCGAGGTGGGCATAGTATACACAACAAGACAATAGGGTGTATTAACTGTTACTTGTGAGATCGGTCTTAACAAATGCTGCCAACAACACTGGATTTTTACTGTGGTTTTCTGATTGCTGTTTAGCTTGCATTTTTAATGGTAAAAGTTCTGGTACCAATTACTCAATGAGTGATACAGATAAAATTTTTCTGCAAACATGTGCTAAGAAATATAGCTCAATGGACCCTTTGAAAAAGAATGTTCTTCTTAAAAACTATACTAATACATGCTTTAGTGAACGACTGCTTATAGTTTCATGATTGCTTCCTTCGTCTTCATACATTATGCATATCCGTTTTCAGTTTTACATAATTACACATCATTGTCTAGTTTGTATCAAGTTTGATTTAACACAGTTATGGATTTATCAACTGTCATGTACTATGTCCTTTACCCCAGTTAATCATCATCTGGCATCAAACTCGGATCTGGAAAAAATAAGAAAATGGCTCATGGCAAATAAACTCAGCCTAAACGTAGCCAAAACTGAATTCATGATAATCTGTTCCAAAGAAATGCGTAAACAAATTGCACGTAGTCTACCCAAAATATTAATTGGTGGTCAGCAAATAGTGTGTTGAAGAAAGTCAAATGCTTGGGGTGACTATTGATCAGCATTTAAATTGGAGAAGCAACACTGAAAAAAGATGTAAAAAAAATTGTATCTGGCACAAGTGCCCTCCGTCATTTGAAAGATTTTGTTGGCAAAAAAACACTACTATCAGTTCATAATGCCATAGTCAAACCACACTTTGACTATTGCTGTGAAGTCTGGGACGAATTTTTTGGTAACACACAAGCAACACGCTTGCAAAAACTACAAAACAGAGCAGCCCGCATTTCAACTCGTTTACCAAATGACACAAAACAAGAAATCCTTTTGAATTACCTGGGGTGGGATCCTCTACATCCTTGGCAGACTTTTATGCACTTCGTCACCTTTTTCAGGAAGAAAGGATTTGTGTTCGCACGCTGTGCTGGGGACTGTACACACGCTTCCTTCGACACCAAGTTTCAGTGTTGCGCTTCTTGTCACTGGTGCCCCTCCTTTCCTTCCAGGATTCTTTGGCATATCTGTATGCACCACAGCGGTAAGGTTGGTGCTCTTGCCACGCCGTTTGGATCTGTACCATGTAAGAAACTACTTAAGTTCACCATTGGACCTTGCTGTTGCAACCGTACGAGAGCAAATTTTATGCCGTTCCAATGTGGGCAGTTTTTTTCACACCTAAATTCACCTGCTGCTTTCCCTTTTGTGACCAGATGTGGGCGATCCTTCAAACTTTGACTTGGAACCATTCTGGAAGCTGGCTGACATCCTGGTGCCAATGTAATTTTCCCTGGTGTTGAAACAAGCTCGCTTTCCTAGGCGCCCATATACCCTTGTCTGTCTCCTCAGAAATACTTGAGCTTGACAAGAACTCCTTGAACTCATTAAATTCCATTTCACAAGTCATCATTTGACGAGATCTAGGGCTTACAACACTGTCTTCCCAAGAAACACCTTCGTTGACATTCAGTGTGTTTGTTTCACTTCGGGTTTCGTGCGTGATTTCCGGATGCCCAACTCCGCTCAACGCTGCTGAAGCTAGTAAATCCAGTGCAGACAGGGACTTCAGGTGCTGTACAACTAGCATCTGCTAACGTATCTCCTACAGTATCGTCTGTGAACACTTCAGCCACATCTACACTCATCACAGAAGACAGATAATCATCTTTATCATGCTCGCTCATGGACAGCCACACTTCTGAAGGCAATATAAAATGGCTTAAAGATGGATGTAGCAGTAAGGACCTTTATCAATGATCGCCCAAAAAATATTGCGGGTTTGACGGTCGATTACTTCTTGCATGGTTCCCCACGAACGCATTTCCTCCTGCTTTAAAAGGCTATTTACACACTCCACACGATTCGTGACAAAACGTTGAGGCGGGTTGCCGAGGCCTGCTTCTACACGCACGGGCTTCAAAAGGTGATTCTCCAAATGCTCCGCCTTGTTCTTCACGAACCACTGAAACAATGTTTTACCTTTATCACCGAGACGCTGAACCCAAATACTTTCGAGAGATGCGACACAGGCATGGAACTCCGCTTGATCATAGGTGTCGACCAAAGCTTCATCCAAAAAAGTACCAACTTGTTCCCCAAAGATATCTCCCAAAATCTGCCTCTTGTTGCCTTCATCCACTCCAACTGATTCCAAATGGTGCTTAATGTTGTTGAAGAAATGGTTGGTGCGCATAAGATGTGTAGCATCAGGACACAAGTCTAAAAATGCATTTGATAAAGCAAGTTCTCTATCGGTACCTAGGGCACAAAGGTGCTTCAGTTGGGGTCGTTGCTCAATTATGAAATTGACAAACACCCTGTAGCTTGATTGCTCCTTTTTCTGGTGTGCCATCATTGGACCAACCATGACTGGATGTTGACCGTTTCTGCGGTGTAACAACAGCAAATGCTCGTATTCGGTGGCTGTCACGCTAAATGGACCAAAATGAAAGGTTGGGTCTGCTTGGAAAACACAGAAATTGACCTTGTTGCTGCAGAACTTGATGACGTTGTTAAGTTGTTGGTCAGTCGCTAACAAGACAATTGGTTCAGGTGCACAGATAACCTTACGGATAAATGCTGCCTTCAGATTTTTTTGTTGCTCTTTGCAACGCATAACCAGGGTCAACTATGGGTCATCGCTGGTTGGGCATAATGGTGTAGCTGTGGGTGGTGATTTACCCAAATTGTACGCTTGACTGAGGTTGCGCGGCCATGCGCTTGCAGTTGTACCTTGCATCAATCCTCCGACTTGTTCCGCTACTTTATCGATGGCCTTTCATGGATGGTTGGAGAACAACTCAACTTACTTTTGCGTGCTTTTACATGTTCGCAGGTAGGGTGCTGCAGCGTTTCAGATTTAGGCCAGTGAACGATGAATTTCGCCGGTGGTTGAGCGGAATTAGCCGAGAATTTGCCTCATGTCAAACTGATTTAGCCGTTGCCGGGTGAATAATCAACCATGGTAAAATAAAGGCTTTAAATTTCCTACAATACGTATGTTTTATTAGGCCAGTTTTGCTTTACGTGCAGCTGTCCTGGGTTTTGGCGCGTGTAAGCCATTTGGTTTGGGGGTTGGGTCGAAACTAGAACCCAAGCTCCTGATGCAGGACACAATTCAATATGGCAGACTGTAGCAGCCACACAACTTATGTTCTCTCTGCTTTTATTTGAAATATATAATATTAAAAGGTACATAACGACTGTTATTCTGTTAATGTGCAGTACTTTTGCAAGAATCACCCACAAAATGGTGGGCAGTCATCTTTTATATCTGGGGGGTTTCCGCTGACCAGCACGCGGGCAGTCCCAACTGTGACTCACTAGCTACAGTTACATGGCTTCCCTAATTATAATAATATATAATTACAACATAATCCTACTTTAAAATAAGCTATACTATACAATATTTTTCAGTTTGTTTGTCTTTTCTAAAATTTATAAATATATAAATATTATTTTAGTTCATAATATCTAATTAGGCTCCTCGACGGGGAATACCCAGACAACATGTTCGTTAACTATACTTCATCACAAGCTAGTAACAAAACTAATTTATGAATTGGTCTATCTAGATAAGTAGGGGCTTTACTGCGTCTTCCTTTGCCATCAAGACCTCCGTCCGCCTTAAGAACACGCACTTTCCTAATGTGTCCATCATCACTAGGATAGACTTCCACCACCTTAGCCAGAGGCCATTTGTTACGGGATTGTTCTCCTTCTTTTAAAATCACCACGCCACCAACCGATAAATTTCTATAAGAACGGTTCCATTTCTGACGACTTTGCAACATGTGTAAAAACTCCGGATGCCACCTAACCCAAAATTTGTTTGTGAGGTATTGGACTCTCTTCCACCACTTACGAGAATACTCTCTCGAATTGACCAGGAGGGGGCAGAACCACCTTCAACTTGTGGGTAAGGAGGTGGTTCGGTTTCAACGGTTGAGGGGCCTCCGAATCACACAAATCATTTGCAGTTAAAGGTCTAGCATTAATTATACCTTCCACTTCAGTTATAAAGGTTCTAAAGGATTCATCACCCGACTGACTTCCAGAGGAAAGCAACAAAGCATCCAGCACGTTACGTACAGTCCGAATCATGCGTTCCCACAAACCTCCCATATGGCTAGAATGTGGTATGTTCATTTTGAATGGCACCCATTCAATTCCATGTTGCAACATATACTCCTGTAGTTGAGTTTGGTCCAACGTCTTCAGAGCCTCCTGGAATTCGTTTCTTGCTCCCACAAAATTTGTGCCTTGACCACACCTTATTTGTCTAACCGGACAACGACGACTGAGAAATCTACTCAATGCGTTAATAAAAGAAGAAGTAGTAAGAGCATTTGCTGTCTCCAGATGAACACTTCTACTCGCCAAACAACTAAAGATGACACCATAACGTTTCACTTGGCTTCTTTTTTCTTTAATAAGAAAGGGCCCGAAGAAATCCATAGCGCAATATGAAAATGGTGGAGAAGGCTCGATACGGTCTATCGGTAGATCGGCCATCTTCTGTTTCTGGAGCCCACCGTGAAGACGCCGACAGACCACACATTTCACTATGAAATGATAGGCAACGGAATTCCCTCCGGTGAGCCAATAGCCTTGCTGTCTCAATTCATTGTGAGTAATACCACGTCCCATATGATTCATCTTCTTGTGACAATCTTGAATAATGAGGTTACTTATATGACACTTGCCAGGAAGTAGAATAGGATGTTTAAGTTCCAAAGGAAAACCAGCATGCTTGATACGCCCACCAACGCGAATCCAAAAACGGATCCAAGCGATGCAGAGAACTATGTTTCTTTACACCCATATTTCGTTTCCTCGCTAAATTCCTCGAAACATTCTTTTCTTTCACTTTTAAACACTTCAGCACTTGGATTTCATCTTTGAAATATTTCAATTGAACTGCTCTTAAAATTTCTTTTTCGGCTGCTTGCAACTCCAACAATGACATTGGAATCATATCTGCATAGCCCGTACGATTGGGATATCTGTTCTTCAGTTCTCGTCTCTGAAACTTTGCTTTCAATCTAAGACAACGCGACAACCTTCTGAGCACGATACCAACTCGATACGTGATTTAGTCGATCAATATTCCAACCATGATTTATTGGCTCCGTAACATGAACCTGGTTGACAACAACGTTCCTAACTTCTGGATCGTTGTCGTCAACACGAAATGTTTCATTGTCTTGATGCTGGAAAGGACCATCATTCCATAGAAATTCAGGCCCATATAGCCATGTACAACCATCGACTAATTGTGACGCATCAAGTCCCTGTGATGCACAATCTGCTGGATTATCCTTAGAATCAATATACATCCAGGACAGTGGTTTGGAAGCATCTCTGATATGCTGAACACGGTTCGCTACAAAGGTATGGAACCGTCTTGCACTGTTATTAATATAACCCAACACGATCTTACTATCTGTCCAAAAATACTCATTCATATTTTTGTGAGATAGTTCTTTGCGTAGGAACTTGCTCATTCTTGCAGAAATGGTCGCGGCTGTTAGTTCCAGTCTAGGAATCGTCAGCTGTTTCAGATGCTCCACTCTTGCTTTGCCGACAATTAACTTACAATGTACTTCATCTTGATTGTTAATCAACCGAGCATACGAGCATTGTCCGTACCCCAACATACTTGCATCTGAAAAGTGATGTATTTCACTAGCTTTAATACTTCCAAAATGCTCTGGCTTAAAACATCGCGGAATTTGTAACTTCTCCACCTGAAGAATTTCTATTCGCCATTTCTCCCAAAGTGGCCTAAGATCCTCTGGCACTGGGCACTTACCTTTCAAGGTAACTGGTAAAATGTACCCATTGGGATCGTAAATTGAACCAATTGTCAAAAGAATTCCACGTCACGTAAATGGTCGATCACGTACTTCAATTCGAAATTGGAAATTACCACTTTCCACACACCATATCGTTCCCAGGGCAGGCTCTATCGGCAACGGATCCTTCGAAAGATCTAAGTTCTTTATTCCTTTCGCTCTCTCATCCACTGGAATTGATTTGAGCACTTGCTCACTATTCGACACAACCTTATGCAATTTCATACCAGCCTTAGCACAGATGCCTTGACTATTCTTAATTATGGATATCGGCTAACCAACAGTTGGTACAGACTTTATACCATCGTCCACATAAAAGTTTCTTTCAATTGGGCTGCTGCATCTTCAAACTCTGCTCTACCTTCCACTGCTGCTCTTTTAAGACCAAAGTTTGCGCAGCCTGGAGAACTAACGGCTCCAAACAAATGAACTTTCATGCGGTATTCCACTACAGCATTCTTCGGATTATTGTCTTTTCACCACAAAAATTGCAACAAATTTCGATACTCCTCCGCTACAATAAATTGATGAAACATACTCTGAAAATCAGTAAGGAAGGCAACTCATTCTTGTCAGAATCTGCACAAAGTCCCCAAGAAATTATTGATTTGATCAGGACCCTGTAGCAAAAAATCGTTGAGGGAAACACCATTATATTTGGCTGAGCAATCGAATACCACTCGTATTTGACTAGGTTTTTTGGGATGATAAACACCCGTATGAGCTACATAGTTCACTTTGCCATCTTTAATGTTCAATTCATCCACGGGAACTCGTTCTGCACATTCACCAATAACATTACTCATGAATGCAATTTATTTTTTTGCTGTTTAGCAGCGGGCGGAATCCTGACCTTACACGCGATCTGATTGGCTGCTGCAGCGGGCGGAATTTCCCGATCTCTGACCACGGTCCAAAACGATTCCGTGATGACGTGATAGCCAAGCAGCCTAGCGCATGCCTTCAACCGTTTTAAGAACAGTTTACGGCATGTTTTTTTCTAGAATGACTATTATGTGCGATGTTGTCAAATTTGACTTGAAAATGGCGAGAAAAACGTATTTCAACAATTAAACGTTAAAGCGTGCGTAGACCTCGAAAAAAACAGTAAATAACATATATATAATCCAACTGGAACTTAGGGTTCTTCTTAAACCTCATTTGCAGCTGATTCCATCTCTTAACAGCTAGCGAACGGTTATATGGTAACGATACACTGACCGACTTCAAAGGTAATGGCATCTCATAATGACCATTAGGCAACTTTCTTATACCATTTTCCAAAATAGTAATGAACCGTTGATCTTCCATGGAGTAGGGCTTCTTCTCCGAACAGCTTTCAACGAAGTCAGATTCCAGAACTCAAATAACTTTCTCAGGATTTACAATTTCTTTGGTCATCGTTGGAAATACAAAATTAGGATAACTCTCCTGCACCATAACCTTGTTACATGATGCAGAGACGATGTCTTCATCGTCATCGGATTGGCAAACCTTGCCAATGATACCCCAACCCAAATATGACCTTTGTCCATAAGGATCGTTTTCTCCTCCCACTAAGACTTCTCTGGGCCTGACGACTTTAGGACAATTATTTCCAATGAGCAAGGAAATCCCCACATCAGGATTGTACGGCATCATCCTATCTGCTATCACTCTAAGATGATCCCATTGGGCAGCAACTTCCTGCCTTGGGATCTGGGATCTAGTAGCAGGTAGATCATCCTCATGAACACCATAGGTAACTTCACCTGATTCTGGTGTAGATAATCAGAAACTTGCAATCCCTGGATCCTGCTACTTTGTATACAAACTTTACTATCTTGCATTGTTGTCAGCAACAAATCTGTGGCTGGTCCCGTTATTTCCAACTTATCGCACAGTGTTTTGGATACAAAACTCACATTGGATTGGTCGTCCAATATGGCATATTGTAGGAATTCTTTATCAAGGAGAACTGCCAAGTCAAACCCACACGGGCACTATCATTGCATGGTCGACGCCTCCAACTTGTCCCACAATAGAGCAAACATTTGTACATTTACAACTCTTATCTTGGTATTTTACTTCCACATGCAGGAAAGTAGGACGCAATTCAGCACATTTGTCACATCTGAGCTTCTGCTTACAGTCTGTTATCATAAGATTGTTTTTAAAGAAGAAATTCTTCTTTTCCTTAACTGACTCCTCCACAAACTTCTCACAGGTGTTAAGGTAATGATCTTCCTTACAATAGGGACAGTGCTTTATTTTTGCTTTACTTGAACCCTTAAAGTTTGACTCTGGCATTTCTTTCTCATGAAAGGTTTTGTAGGCACTTGCACCTCTCTGGTCAAAGGGAACTAGTCGGACTTGCTTTGGATTATCCTTTACTTTGGACAATTCTGCTAATTCAGTGATGTTTGCTTTATCGGGGCATACTTTTGCAAACCTTTTAAACTGTAAGAAGGGAGGATAGCTATCTTCTCCATTAGAAATCTTCCATTGTTGTATATAGTCTCGCCATTTATTTTGAGTTTGGTATGGTAGTTTAGATACCATCTTTACATTTTCTTTGGCATAGTCTAGAAAATCTAGACCAGCAATTTTAATCTTTGCTACTCCTACCTTCTGCAGGAAGTCTGAAAATTCCTGCAATGCCTCCGCACTACGAGCCAATGTTTGGCCATGCTTCTAATTTGTTTACGAAGGCAACACTAATGGCATTACTATTACCATATCTTTCATGGAGCAAATCTTTAGCTGATGTATATGCATGTTCAGATCCAATCAACAGAAATTGTTCAACCACTGCTTTAGGTTTACCAGTAACATATTGTCCAAGAAAATTCAGCTTAGTTTTGGCATCGATTGACTTGGAATCGAAAAATATTTCGAATGAACTTCTCCATACAGGATATTGTGAAGGATCTCCATCAAATATTGGTATATTAATTTTAGGTAACTGTGCAGAAGCTGCCAATTTGATATTTGCATCATTCTGGTCCATTGTAACTTCAGTCAACTTGGTATTAACATCAACCAGTTTTTCTATACCAGGGCTGCCAACCCCAAGATTTCTCAAATCTGGAGATATTGGCCCCATAATTAAATCAATGAGGTCATTACAAAAAATGACGTCACCCACGACGTCATTGTAGAAACTATGAAAGTAAGGTGTTACTTTTAGAATAAAAAAGTCGTTGTCTTAGTGATGGTATTATTATCTTTTAACTAAACAAACATTATAACCAAGCAGTTGTTAGGCCATATAAAATAAATTCCTGGTTTCTCATTGGAAGTTTTCAAAAATTACAAATTAAGCCTAGAGTGTCCACATGTTTGACCATCTGGCAAGTTAGAGGACTTCATGTTTCACAGATACTGATTCATACAAAATAGTGTCATTTTAATAGGCATTTCATTTTTTACAAATAAAAAACTGGAAGATTTTAATATGGCTGGTCTACTTTGAATGTTCTTTGTTGTAGTTTTTGGTCGCTTGCTTTGCGTCCTTAAGAACAGATGGTGGAAATTTAGTAATTCCCGCCTTCTCTTTTTGATTTGCTAATTCCATTTTGATTGTAATGATGCTCCCAAGGGTTTCTTCCTCATCAAGGCTTGGTCTAAATGATGTTTTGTTCTGCCTTATCATCGAAAACACCCTTTCCTCTTCAGCATTTGAGTGAGGGATCATGAGAACCAAAAACGCTATTTTTGAAAGTTTAGGAAACCTTTTATGGCCATCTGGTGTTTTCATTGAGAAAATGTGATTCCAAATGATGTCAGGTCTCATCTTACTTTTACTTTGTAATGGGTTTACTGAAGGCCTCTTGTAGTCTTTTGAACCTTGCATGTTCATCATGATCCTCTGACAGAAAGTAGGACTTGAGAGAGGTGTACTGTTTCAGAACACGGGTGATGCTTTTTCAAGACCAAGCCATCGTGTGCTGACATGCTTGAGTATTTTTCTATATTCCAGGTCACAAAATTCAGTATATTGAGCCAGTATGGATTTGCGTTTTGTTGAGTGGTCAAACCAGAAGTAGATGTCCACCATCATGTCTTCCACATCAAATCCGGATTGGGTTGCAAAAGCAGCAGATGCTGCAGCAGATGTGCTGTGCACAACATGACACTGGCACCCCCTGAAATAAACAGAATTGTTTTTAGCTTTAACACGTGTCATGATGGAGTTGTGCTTACCGACATTGACATTGGTATTGTCAACACCAACAGAAACACAATTTTCCCAAGGGATTTGATGAGATGAGATACAACCATCAATGGCTGCAAA